>CM060346.1:36591872-36606872 GCA_030674155.1 Stramonita haemastoma | reverse complement strand
TACAACACCTGGTTGCATGCTGTTTTTTTTTTTTAATTTTGATAATTTTGTCATCTGCTCCTACCTGTTGTAATAAGCCAAAATCACTCTATGCGACAAACACTACCATAGTTATTTTGGCAACGCTGAAAGCACTATCAGTAGTGGTTATAGCACAGGCCTTCACGCAAAAAACACTTTCTGGCTACGCCAATGACACTATCCTCAAGCAAAATGACTATTCAAGTATGCTAAAAACACTATCCCGATCAGAAGTAGTAGGCACCCATCAGTCTCGGAAGACTATGGGGTTGTGCTCTAGTCCAACTCCCCGATTTTTCCTCAGGGATGGTGTCTAAACAGGACACCTGTGTGCATGCTGTTTGTTTTTTTGTTGTTGATAATGTCATCTGCTCCTAAGTTAAAGTTAAAGGTCTGTCCCGAGCCTAAGGCTCATCAGGCCGGTGCTTATCCCGGTTTCTGTGGCGTTAAGCGACTGAGAGTCATAGACTCCCCCCTGGATAGGACGCCAGTCTATCGCAGGGTTAACCCCCAACACAAGGTTGGTACCCCTTTTACACCTGGGTGGGGTGAGAAAATAGCCGTAAAGTGCCTTTTCCAAGGGCACAACGCCATAGCCGAAAGCTGGGATCGAACCCGCAACCTTTAGATTACGAGTCCAACGCCCTAACCACTAGACTACAGCGGCGGCTCATCCCCTCCTACCGGCACACAATGACCTGATCTTCCGAAAGGCGGAACGGGGTTTTGACGTGTGCGCAAGATGTTCTGCGTGCGTTCGCACACGGGGGCCTCGGTTTATAGTCTCATCCGAATGACTTTGACATTTAGTTCGATTTTTTTTTCGTCAAACTTAGAAGGCCAGAGAAGGCCAGCACACACACACACACACACACACACACACACACACACACCACACGGCGCACACACAACCACACGCGCGCGCCGCACACACACACATACACAACAGCGCGCGCACGCACACACACACATACAACCCGCGCGCGCGCGCACACACACACACATACACACACGCGCGCGCGGCGACACACCTACACACACAAACACACACACACACGCGCCACGCACCACACACACACACACACACACACACACACACACACACACACACACACACAACACACACACACACACACACTTCCTCAGTCTGTCATTCAACATGTTTTGACCACTACAGGTGCCTCATCCCAACAGACAGACAGACAGAGAGTAATGTCAGGACAAAGGATCTGCCTCCCCTCCAACTCTGGGGCTGTAGGCCTTTGTGTTGAGTGGTTAAGTCCTTTGGCCCTACTACACCCATCCAGACAGTTCCACACTAAGGTGAGAAAAGAGACTTCAAACACACACCAATACAACACCAACAGTAAGTAGTGCTTGCCGCTACTGCCATTCATACCAGCCAGAGGCCGTCACCCTCCTGAACACCGTCATTGCCCCAGCAACAGAAAACTACAGGGGGCATGTCACAGCATTTGGGGGGTGGGGGTGGGGGTGGGGGTGAAAATAGGCCTACATCCACCACTCCAGCCTACTGTCCCCACAACAACCAGCTGAGTACCATGTACACCAAAGTCAAAGTCCAAGTCAAATTTTTATTTGCAGATGGTACATTGAATAGGCTGAGCCTTGATTTGCTTTATTTATTTATTTATTCTTTTGTACCGAGGATAACAGAATAAGCAATCATGTGCTTTTTTTCATTCGGTCCCGTGTGTATGCAGTTTTCATCAAGCCATCTATCTAAGGGAACAAAAATCAGCAAAATTATTGACTTACATGATTTCAACACCCTTAGAATATAATATAATAAATAATATAATATAATATAAATAATAATATAATATAATATAATATAATATAATATAATATAATATAATATAATATAAATATATATATAAACAAGCAAAAAAAAAACCCTACCCCAAACAAAAACCAAACAAAAACCAAATAAATAAAAATGCACTCAAAAGCGCATATACATACACATACGCGCGTGTATGAGTATATTTGTGTATGTGTGTGTGTGCGTGCACGCGCGTTCGTGTCCCGCGCGCGGCGCGTGCGCGCCGGTGCGCGTGTGCATGTGTGTGTTGTTTTGTTTTCTTTAATGTCCTTCACTACTTGGTGCTATAGACACACCCGCAATTAAACCATTACATCTCTCTCTCTCTCTCTCTCTCTCTCTCTCTCTCTCTCTCTCTCTCTCTCTCTCTCTCTCTCTCTCTCTCTCTGGGGGAGGGGGGGGGACTGGATAGCTTAGTGGTCAAAACATTGCACTCGCAATTTGACGACCCGGGTTCAATTCCAGTCGAGGGGATTTTTCTCCTGGAGTTAACATCAGTGCTTACTCCACTCTCCCCAAAAGTCTTTCGGATGAGACTGTAAACCGGCCCCGTGTGCGAACGCACGCAGAACATCTTGCGCACACGTTAGATCCTGTTCCGCTTTTCGTAAGAGTAAGCCATAGTGTGCCGGTGGGAACAGATGACAACATGTACAAAACTGCATACACAAGGGACTGGATGAAAAAAAGCACATGAGTGCTTATTCCATTATCGATATAAAAGAATGAATGAATGAATGAAATAAATAATTAATTAAAAATAAATAATAATAAAATAATACCCCGAGATTTCTGTTCGAGGGGATTTTCCTCCAGGAGTTACAGGAATACCAGCTCCGCTCCCCAAAAGAGCCGTTAGGATGAGACTGTGAGATCCTCCTGTGTAGGAACACATGCAGAACATCTTGAGAACACGTTCTCTCCTGTGTACAACTAACACACAGAGAACATCTTGTGAACACGTTGAAACCTGTTGCTCTTTTCGCAAGAGTGAGCCATTTAGTATCAGTAACAACGGTTGACAACATTTAATTTTTATTTTTATCTATTTATTCATTTTATTCTTTTATATCGAGGATAATGGGATAAACACTCTTGTGCTTTTTAACATCCAGTCCCCGTGTGTATATAGTTTTGTAAATGTCATCTGTTCCCACCGGCACACGATGGCCTACGCTTACAAAAAGCGGAACAGGATTTAACGTGTGCGCAAGATGTTCTGCGTGCGTTCGCACACGGGGCCTCAGTTTTATAGTCTCATCCGAAGGACTGTAGGGGAGAGCCGAGCAGTACTGATGTTAACTCCAGGGGGAAATCCCCTCGACCAGGAATCAATCCCGGGTCGTCAAATTGCGAGCGCAATGTTCTGACCACTAGGCTATCCCGTCCCCCGCCCGCGCGGCGTGCGTGCGTGCGTGCGTGCGTGCGTGTGGGGTGTGTGTGTGTGTGTGTGTGTGTGTGTGTGTGTGTGGTGTGTGTAAGTGTGTACCTGTGCTGAGTTGCACATGTCTAGATCTAATATGAACCGCAAGTTTTGACGATTAAAAAAAAAAAAAAAAAAATGAACAAAAGCGCCTCTGTCTCTAGAAATAGCAACAGGAAACTGACTTGAGCAGGGAGCCCTAGTCCAGGGATAAAAATAAAATGTAGGTCATGTTGATCTGATTGTATCCAGCCCTACAATTTGTAAAAATGAAAAAAAAAAAAAGAAAAAAAAGAAAAGACACGGAATTTTTTTTATGACGCCAAGAACAAATACCAAAAAAAAAGAAAGAAGAAAATCGGAGTTTTCATACGTATCGATGAGCAACAACTGCATAGACACACACGCCCGCGTACTCGTAAGTATATATATATATATATATATATATATATATATATATATATATATATATATATATATATATATATCCAAACTGGTCTGTTAGAGTAGTATAGGATTATTTGTAGCCGAATAATAGATATGATCGATGGATTAACACAATCTACAATATTCTTTGTACAATGGATTCAAACATGTATAGGGAAAACCTGACTTAGAATAGAGAAGGACGAATAATAATAATAATAATAATAATAATAATAAGATAATAATAATAATAATAATAATAATGATAATAATAATGATAGTAGGCACCCATCAGTCTCGGAAGACTATGGAGTTGCCTCTAGTCTTTAGAGCGCAAAGCCTGGGTAAGTAAGTATGGAGGGCAAGCTGTTACCCATGCAGCGCGCAGGCACACACGCACACACACAGACGCATGCAGGCACACACGCACCCAAGCGCGCGTGCGCACGCGCGCACACACACTTGTAAAGGTTATAAATACAGATCTTTATTCACTGTCCCTCATTTAAAGGATTTTGATCACTGAAATTAATTAATACAAGTTTTGTCACGGCAGGAAGGACCAGCACTTTAATTTTTCCGATAAAACTGAATGCGTTCATCACTAAAATAGCAATAATATAAAATGTTTGTGAGGTGAGAAAATTACAAGCAGTCATATAATTTTTTAATGTAAGTGTTTTTCCGATAAAACTGAATGCGTTCATCACTAAAATAGCAAAAATATAAAATGTTTGTGAGGTGAGAAAATTACAAGCAGTCATATAATTTTTTAATGTAAGTGTTTTTCCGATAAAACTGAATGCGTTCATCACTAAAATAGCAAAAATATAAAACGTTTGTGAGGTGTGAAAATTACAAGCAGTCATATAATTTTTTAATGTAAGCGTTTTCCCGATAAAACTGAATGCGTTCATCACTAAAATAGCAAAAATATAAAACGTTCGTGAGGTGTGAAAATTACAAGCAGTCATATAATTTTTTAATGTAAGTGTTTTTCCGATAAAACTGAATGCGTTTCATCACTAAAATAGCAAAAATATAAAACGTTTGTGAGGTGTGAAAATTACAAGCAGTCATATAATTTTTTAATGTAAGTGTTTTTCCGTAAAACTGAATGTTCATCACTAAAATAGCAAAAATGTAAAACCTTTGTGAGGGAAAATTAACAAGCATCAAATAATTTTTTAATGTAAGGTTTTTCCGATAAAACTGAATGTGTTCATCACTAAAATAGCAAAAATGTAAAACCTTTGTGAGGTGAGAAAATTACAGCAGTCTATAATTTTTAATGTAAGTGTTTTTCCGATAAAACTGAATGTGTTCATCACTAAAATAGCAAAAATGTAAAACCTTTGTGAGGTGAGAAAATTACAAGCAGTCATATAATTTTTTAATGTAAGGTTTTTCCCGATAAAACTGAATGTGTTCATCACTAAAATAGCAAAAATGTAAAACCTTTGTGAGGTGAGAAAATTACAAGCAGTCATATAATTTTTTAATGTAAGTGTTTTTCCGATAAAACTGAATGTGTTCATCACTAAAATAGCAAAAATGTAAAACCTTTTGTGAGGTGAGAAAATTACAAGCAGTCATATAATTTTTTAATGTAAGTGTTTTTCCGATAAAACTGAATGTGTTCATCACTAAAATAGCAAAAATTAAAACCTTTGTGAGGTGGAAAATTACAGGCAGTCATATAATTTTTTTAATGTAAGTGTTTTTCCGATAAAACTGAATGTGTTCATCACTAAAATAGCAAAAATGTAAAACTTTGTGAGGTGAGAAAATTACAGGCAGTCATATAATTTTTTTAATGTAAGTG
This sequence comes from Stramonita haemastoma, assembly GCA_030674155.1. Taxonomy (NCBI): domain Eukaryota; kingdom Metazoa; phylum Mollusca; class Gastropoda; order Neogastropoda; family Muricidae; genus Stramonita; species Stramonita haemastoma. Next base: position 36,601,331 of record CM060346.1, on the reverse strand, counting down.
TTTTTCCGATAAAACTGAATGTGTTCATCACTAAAATAGCAAAAATGTAAAACCTTTGTGAGGTGAGAAAATTACAAGCAGTCATATAATTTTTTAATGTAAGTGTTTTTCCGATAAAACTGAATGTGTTCATCACTAAAATAGCAAAAATGTAAAACCTTTGTGAGGTGAGAAAATTACAAGCAGTCATATAATTTTTTAATGTAAGTGTTTTTCCGATAAAACTGAATGTGTTCATCACTAAAATAGCAAAAATGTAAAACCTTTGTGAGGTGGAAAATTACAAGCAGTCATATAATTTTTTAATGTAAGTGTTTTTCCGATAAAACTGAATGGTTCATCACTAAAATAGCAAAAATGTAAAACCTTTGTGAGGTGAGAAAATTACAGCAGTCATATAATTTTTTTAATGTAAGTGTTTTTCCGATAAAACTGAATGTGTTCATCACTAAAATAGCAAAAATGTAAAACCTTTGTGAGGTGAGAAAATTACAGGCAGTCATATAATTTTTTTAATGTAAGTGTTTTTCCGATAAAACTGAATGTGTTCATCACTAAAATAGCAAAAATGTAAAACCTTTGTGAGGTGAGAAAATTACAGGCAGTCATATAATTTTTTAATGTAAGTGTTTTTCCGATAAAACTGAATGTGTTCATCACTAAAATAGCAAAAATGTAAAACCTTTGTGAGGTGAGAAAATTACAGGCAGTCATATAATTTTTTTAATGTAAGAGTCTAGTCCAAAACCATTCTTACCTGTTGTTTTTTTCTGAAAAATCCTTGGATAATTTTTTATATATCTTAATTTGGCGTTTGGTATAACAAAATCTTCAACGAATAGTCCTTTAGGACATTTGTTATAGTTATGTCATATTAGCAATTGTTATGTATTTACTTGTTGTTACCATTGTTTAGCCCTATTCTGTGTACTGTATACATTATTAAGAAATAGACACGCATTTTACTGCACACATCCATCACTCAACACAATTGCCCCCTTCCCTCACCTTCCCATTGTCTTATATCACTTTGAATGAACAGACGTAAAATCGAAGCAATAACAACGCACGCCGCGCGCGCGCGCGCACGCACGCACGCACGCACGACACACACACACACACACACACACACACACACACACACACACACACACACACACACCACACACACACACACACACACACACACACACACACACACGGGAGGACGGGATAGTCTAGTGGTCAGAACATTGCGCTGGCAATTTGACGACCCGGGTTCGATTCGCGTTGGAGGAGATTTTTCTCCTGGAGTTAACATCAGTGCTGACTCCACTGTCCCCCAAAGTCTTTCGGATGAGACTATAAACCGAGGCCCCGTGTGTGAACGCACACTGAACATCTTGCGCACACGTTAAATCATGTTCTGCTTTTCGTAAGAGTAGGCCATCGTGTGCCGGTGGGAACGGATGACATTTACAAAACTGCATACACACAGGGACTGGATGTTAAAAAGCACACGAGTGCTTATCCCATTATCCTCGATATAAAAGAATAAAAGAAATAACACACACACACACACACACACACACACACACACACACACACACACACACACACACACACACACACACACAGGGAGACAGAAAAATCTGAGTTGTGTGTGTGTGGGAGGGAGGGAGAGAGAAGAGAGAGAGAGAGAGAGAGAGAGAGAGAGAGAGAGAGAGAGAGAGAGAGAGAGAGAGAGAGAGAGAGAGAGAGAGAGAGAGAGAGAGAGAGAGAGAGAGAGAGAGAGAGAGAGAGAGAGAGAGAGAGAGAGAGAGAGAGAGAGAGAGAGAGAGAGAGAGAGAGAGAGAGAGAGAGAGAGAGAGAGAGAGAGAGAGAGAGAGAGAGAGAGAGAGAGAGAGAGAGAGAGAGAGAGAGAGAGAGAAACTCGGAAACTTGGAAACTCGATTTTAATTGTAAGGCCACCGGCCTGTATACAAGGGGGTACACTTTAAACAGAAGAAACTAAAAGCAAACCAATAAACAAACAAAAGAATTTTGGCATTGTCATGAGTTAATTTCCAAAGAGACATAAACTACATCAACTTTTTGTACACCGATTGTACTTAACTGAGTTCTCTGGCTTTCAGAGCATAAAATATATACATACCCATATGTCTCGACTGACAAACATTTTCGCTATTCAGAATAGTTTGAAGGCAATGTTCATTATCATTTTGTGAAGTACTTGGATAGGTATTTCTCCCTCAAGTCTGTAAATTTTGAACATTCAAATAGAAAATGGATTTCCGTTTCAATTTTGTCACAACAAGAGCACTTTTTAGATTTATCATTATATCTGTTATTCACGTTTAAATCACCGATTCCAAGTCGAAACTTGACCAGTGCATGTCTGAATGGTGATGAGAGAGAGAGAGAGAGAGAGAGAGAGAGAGAGAGAGAGAGAGAGATGTGGAGTGGTTGTTTGGGAAGAGTTGACAGCTCTGGTACCATGACAACTCACAGGCCCTGTGCCGAAGACAATGTAAAAGAGATGGGGGGGGGGGGGGGGAGCGGTGGATGGTAGAGAAGAATGGAAAGGGTTCAACAGGTCATGTCCCCAATAACAATGTTGACAGCTCCCCATCACTGTCTGCTCTCCCCCTTCCCTCTTCCTACCCCCCCCCCCCCCCCCCCCCTTCCCCCTCTGCTTCAGACCTGCAGGTTCCCACTACACAGGCCTCCACAACACAAAAAGGAGACGGGATAGCCTAGTGGTCAGAACATTGGGCTCGCAATTGGACGACCCGAGTTCGATTCGCGCTGGAGGGGATTTTTCCCCTGGAGTTAACATCAGTGCTGACTCCACTCTCTCCACAAAATCTTTTGGATGAGACTGTAAACCGAGGCCCCGTGTGCGAACGCACGCAGATCATCTTGCGCACACGTTAAATCCTGTTCCGCCTTTCGTAAGAGTAGGCCATTGTGTGCCGGTGGGAACAGATGACAAGATTTACAAAACTGCCTACACACGGGGACTGGATGAAAAAAAGCACATGAATGCTTATTCCATTATCCTCGATATAAAAGAATTATAAAAAAAAACTAAAAAAAACGCAGGGCCACCTACTTTTTACTGTATGACATTTTGTCCTGTGTGTGCTAATAGGGGGTTGTCTTGTCACTACCTGGTATAAAACGTCCAACTGTGCGAATCTGGTGAATCTGGTTCCTAAGTAAACATAAACCAATATTAGATTGCTCAGAACATTGCCTTTATTTACATCATATCATATCAATGAAGATGTAAGCAGTTTTATTATTAATCTGCTCAGAACATTGTCTTGATATATCATATCATATCATATATTATATCATATCATAACATATCACATCATAATATATATATATATATATATATATATATATATATATATATATATATATATAATCGTAAAATCCCTAGCATACGCCCACCCCCCACCCCCTGTGCACTGATTTAGGGCAAAATTGGGGGGTGGGCGTTTGCTAGGGATAGACCCCTTTGCACAAAAAAAATTTTTGTGCTCAACCATGTAATTGAGTGAATACAAACCCCAAAAGCATGTAAGTTAGGTCGTGTGAGTAGAAGTGAAGGAAAATAGAAAAAAAGGGATTTTGAGGCAAAGAAGGCCAACGAGTTCCATAGTTTCAGTTATAGGTCCTTGTTTCCCAATCCCTGCCATCAGATCTTTCATCTCCCAGATAATGCAGCACATCTTGATCGACATGTTCAGATCTAACTGCTGGTTCTTTGACAGTTTCCGTTTTTGTTTGTCTTTTCCGTACTGCTGTTCAAGTCTATCTCTGTTTTCACCCATTCCCTGATCCTCTTCCTATCCACAGAAAATTCACGGGCACACTCCGAAACATTCCCACCTGCTTGGTTATACTGGAGGGCTTCCAATTTGAAAGATACAGTGTAAGACTGTCGCGGGAGTGAGGAGAGGGGACAAAGATTAAGAAAAAAGGAAAGAAACACGAAAAGGTAAAGAAGGGGAAAAGATGACTGTTAGAACAGTCTGCACAAATCCTAGTGAAAGTGAGCATAGTCTCTTTGAAAAAAGCAGGGTGGGCATTTGCTAGGTAGTTACCCCTGTGCACAACTTTTGGCCCAAAGTGGGGGGTGGGCGTTTGCTAGATGGTGGGCTTATGCTAGGGATTTTACGGATATATATTATATATATATATATATAATATATATATATATATATATATATATATATATATATATATATATATAATATATATATATATCATATCATATATATCGCATAATATCGTGCGCTATCATATCATACCAGTTCATACCGTATCACAGATCAGATCATATATCGTATCAAACATCATATCATACATCGAGGATAATGCCAAAATGGAATAAGCACTCATGTGCTTTTTTCATCCAGTCCCCGTGTGCATGCAGTTTTGTAAATATTGCCATCTGTTCCCACCGGCACACAATGGCCTACTCTTACGAAAAGCGGAACAGGACTTAACGTGTATTAAGGTCAATAGCGAGGCTTTAGGCTGTGCTCTTTGTTTCTGCTTTGTTCATTTTCTTCCCGTCATTTTGTCACATCTATTTTCCGCCATCTTTGTCTTTCCGCCTGTCTTTCGGATGAGACTGTAAACAGAGGCACCGTGTGCGAACGCACCCAGAACATCTTGCGCACACGTTAAATCCTGTTCCGCTTTTCGTAAGAGTTAGGCCATCGTGTGCCGGTGGGAACAATGACAATATTTACACAACTGCATACACACGGGGACTGGATTTAAAAAAAAGCACATGAGTGCTTATTCCAGAAAGACTTAAAAGATAACAATTCTCTCCCACGCCGAAGTGGGATGCGCTGGGTATTCTGATTCTTTAAGAATAATTCTATTCATTATATCAAGGAAAATGGGATAAGCACTCTTGGCTTTATTACATCCAGTCCCCGTGTGTATGCAGTTTTGTCAATTTTGTCATCTGTTCCCACCGGCACACGATGGCCTACTCTTCCGAAAAGCGGAACAGGATTTAACGTGTGTGCAAGATGTTCTGCGAGCGTTCGCACACGGGGCCTCGGTTTACAGTCTCATCCGAAAGACTTTTGGGGAGAGTGGAGTCAGCACTGATGTTAATTCCAGGACAAATATCCCCCTCGACCGGGAATCGGGAATCGAACTCGGGTCGTCAAATTGCCAGCGCAATGTTCTGACCATTATGCTATCCCGTCCCCCTCTTGTGTGTGTGTGTGTGTGTGTGTGTGTGTGTGTGTGTGTGTGTGTGGTGTGTGTGGTGTGTGTGTGTGTGTGTGTGTTTGTTCGTGCGTCCGTGCGTGCGTGCGGCGTGCGCGTGTGTGTACATTGACTTTGTTAAAAATCTAAATTGTTATTGGCTGCATACGCAAGAATTGGTTGAATGCAAGCGCTTTGGTTTGTTTAAAATTCCATTTATCTTTTTTTTTTTAAAATTATATAATAGACAACAAACAACAGTTGCTGTCTGACAGTTCGACAAAGAAGAACAAGAAGCTGAGCTCTTGTGTACTGTAGATCATACCCTGCTTGGTAGGCTAGTAGGCTATAGGTCAAAACACACTTAGCGACACTAGGCTACAACTTTCTTCTAGGCTGATGAACAGTTCCCACACTTTTTCTTCCGGTGTCTGGAGGGAAAGAAGGGGGGGGGGGGGAGGAGAAGGAAGGTGGAGGGAGGGATGGAGGGTGGAGGGAGGAGCACAGATTTATAAATACAGGAAGAAAGCCGCCATAAACAGGGCAGCAAGATAGTTCGCTGTGTCTGTCTATCTGTCTGTCTGCCTGTATCTGTCAGTCTGTCTGTCTGTCTGTTCTGTTGACTGCCTGTATATCATGTCTGTCTGTCTCTCTGTCTGTCTGTCTCTATGAATCTGACTGTCTGCCGGTATTGTCTGTCTGTCTATCTGTATGAATCTCTGTCTGTCTCTCTTTCTGTCTCTCTCATGTTTACACACATACTATAGTACAATAACACACATACATACACACACATACATAAACACGCAAGCACGCACACACGCAAGCACGCACACACACGCAAGCACGCACATACACACACAAGCGCGCGCGCACGCACGCACGCACGCACACACATCACATCAGTTAACAGTTAACATCAGTGCTGACTCCACTCTCCCCAAAAGTCATTCGGATGAGACTTTAAACCGAGGCCCCGTGTGCGAACGCACGCAGAACATCTTGCGCACACGTTAAAAATCCTGTTCCGCTTCTCGTAAGAGTAGGCCATCGTGTGCCGGTGAGAACAGATGACAATATTTACACAACTGCATACACACGGAGACTGGATTTATAAAAAAAAAAGCACATGAGTGCTTATTCCATTACCCTCGACGTAAAAGAATAAAATTAATACAATTTTTTTTTTTTTACAAAACACACACACACACACACACACACACACACACACACACACACACACACACACACACACACACACATGATTTTGTTGTTAGAAATGGTTAGAACTGCATTAAGTTTTCCCTTTTTGTTTATTGTAGTTCAGTACAGTAACGCAAAGTTTTTTGGTTTATTATTATTTATTATTATTATTATTATTATTATTATTATTATTATTATTATTATCACTTAGCAAGTCTTGATCCCCTGGCGCTCCTTCTCCCCTACCCTGCCATCCACCCCCCCCCCCCCTTCCCTGGTGTGGTTTTGTCCCCAAAGTGCATTAATTTTGTAAGGATAATGAATTAGCTGTTTATTACTTGTTTATAGCTCTTCGGCAAAACCAGTGAAAGCAATGGTAACGAGAGAGAGAGAGAGAGAGAGAGAGAGAGAGAGAGAGAGAGAGAGAGAGAGAGAGAGAGAGAGAGAGAGAGAGAGAGGAGAGAGAGAGAGACAGGACAGACAGACAGACAGACAGACAGACAGACAGACAGACAGACAGACAGAGAGCTGAACAGGGTATGAATTATGATGTATGGGATTCGTTTAGCAAAGTCGACGTACGTTTCTTTTATTTGGTGCAAATTTCTTAAAAAATAAAGTTTTACATTACATCTGATCAACTGATAGTGACATGTGTAATCATTTGTGCAATGGCATACAACTAAGCGTGCAGTGTGTGTGTGTGTGTGTGTGTGTGTGTTGTGTGTGTGTGTGTGTGTGTGTGTGTGTGTGTGTGTGTGTGTGGCGTGCGTGCGTGCGTTCGCGCGCGCGTATGTGCGCGCGCGCGTATGTGCGCGCGGCGCATGTGTGTGTGTGCGTATGTGTGTGTGTGTGTTACGTGTGTGTTTGTGTGTGTGTGTGTGTGTATGTGTGTGTGTGTGTGTGTAGTGTTGTGTGTGTGTGTGTGTGTGTGTGTGTGTGTGTGTGTGTGTGTGTGGTAAGTGTGTAAGTGTGTGTGTGTATGTGAGCGTGCGTGCGTGCGTGCGTATCTATTTTGATAATTGAATCTCATTGTTTTGGGTGATGAATGTTTGTGTTTATCTTTTTTTATGTATATATATATGGCTTGTGACCACGCGAATTCCTCTTAAATAAAGCTGCTGGTATTGGTATTGGTATTGGTATGTACTGTCTTGTAGTGTGTGCGAGGTGATGATTGCATACTGTGCTGTGTTATTCTGCGATTTTTTTCCTATTTACTTTTTTTTCATAGCTTGTAAACCTACACGGATTTCTCTACTTGTGAGATAATAAATCTTTGAATTGTGAATTATTGTGAATCAATCTAAGTGTTTGTTGTCTGTGCATCTCTCTGCAACGTTTTCTGCACCTTGTTTTGTTTGAATTGTTTCAAATTATTATTGTAATGCACACAAGTACCAACACCAAAAAACTTTCGGATGAGACTATAAACCGAGGCTGTGTGCGAACGCACGCAGAACATCTTGCGCACACGTTAAATCCTGTTCCGCTTTTCGTAAGATTAGGCCATTGTGTGCCGGTGGGAACAGATGACAATATTTACGCAACTGCATACACACGGGGACTGGATGAAAAAAAGCACAGGAGTGCTTATTCTATTATCCTCGATATAAAAGAATAAATAAAATAAACATAAATAAATAAACACGCATCTCTACTTTCAAGTCCTCATCCCATCACCTCACCCCACCCTTTCCTCTAATATCAAGTCAACAGGCCATCCTTTGCCAGTGGGAACAGATGACATTTACAAAACTGCATACACACGGGGACTGGATGTAAAAAAGCACATGAGTGCTTATTCCATTATCCTCCATATAAAAGAAAAGAAAAGAACACACACACACACATTTCATCTATCATCTCTCATCTATCTCCCAAGTCCAAGCCAGGGATAACAGAAGGCAGAGGCGGAGGAACTGACCAAACCAGACATCACTCCTCACTCCTCCCCTCTCTCTCTCCTCCCCCCCCCCCCCCCTCACTCCCCCCCCTGTCAAAGTCAAAGGTCAGGGTGATATGACACTTCAAAAACAAGCAACGTTTGCAGCGCGGGGGAATAGCTTGAAGGCTTTCTTAGTCCTAGTCAAACAGCACTATTCCGGTATCAGGCAAGTCTCTCCTTAGCAGACTTTAAGTTAATTAAGCCTGAAGGCCTGCAGTGCTGAATCCCTGACTGGACTGACCAGCTGGTTTCCGGAGATGTGATGTAACACAGATCATGTCTACCATGTGTGGCCTTCTTCAAGTTGCCTAGCAGTAGGCTCAGGTTTCTTTGTCTTTCTTCTTCTCTGGTTGGCTTTACACTGTCAGATGTGTCCTGAAGGTTTCTTTGTAAACTGTCACTCTTCATCAGGGCTGTGACTCCACTGCTTTTGCGTCACCCCATCATCACGGAGGTGTGGGACAGGGTGTGTTGGTATTTCTGTAGGCCTAGGCCTAGTCCAGTTTTGAAGGCTGTACCCAGACCATTACATGTCAAAGGAAGTCCTGCAATTTTTTCCTTGACAAAATAGTTCCAGTAGGCTACTGGACTATAGCCTACCTTCTAAGTATTCCCTTGCTAGTAGGATATAGTAGCCTTCTCTTTCAAAGTTATTTCTAACATTACTTTTAAACACAAAGCTTTTAAGGTAGTAGTTATTAGTCAATAAAAGTACAAGCACCCATGGCATTTTACGTTTGTGTGCGCGCGAGCACACACACACACACACACACACACACACACACACGCGCGCGCGCGCGCGCGCGCGCGCGCACGCACACACACACACACACACACACAGACATGCCTTGAGAGGGAGAGACTCGAAGAGAGAGAAAGAGGCAGAGGGACAGAGAAAGAGAGGATTATGCAAGCAGGAAGGCGTGCGTACACACACACACACACACACACACACACACACACACACACACACACACACACACACACACACACACACACACACACACACACAACAGAAACGCGCGCGCGCATTTACACACGCACGAACCCACCCGCGTAAAACTAAAAGAAAATCACAATGA
>CM060346.1:36577910-36591772 GCA_030674155.1 Stramonita haemastoma | reverse complement strand
TAGTCCTGGTGTGTATGCCGTTTTGTAAATTTTGTCATCCCTTCCCACTGGCACACGACCTACTCTTCCGAAAAGCGGAACAGGTTTTATCATGTGAGCAAGATGTTCTGCGTGGGTTTGCACACAGGGTCTCAGTTTAATGTTGTTGGTTTATTATTGTTACTGTTATTATTGTTCTTGTTTATTTAGAGGTTGTTTTTTTTATCTTGATCTTATCCTTGATAAGGGCAGGGACTGGATGTAAAAAAGTACGCGAGTGCTTTTTCATTATCCTCAGAATAAAAGAATTTGACTTGAATTAACTCAGTCTCTTGTTGTTGTTGTTGTTGCTCCTCTTCTTCGTCTTCTTCTTCTTCTTCTTCTTCTTCTTCTTCTTCTTCTTCTTCTTCTTCTTTCTTCTTCTTCTTCTTCTTCTTCTTCTGAGTGAGTCTCAATTTATGGCCTCATCAATAAATTAATGCGAACATGCATTTATGCTCAAGAAGGAGAGCTAGAGTGTCTGTGTGTTCGGCAAGCCCACATGTGCACATGAGAGTATACATAGTCGTCTTCCTGCCTGTGCAGTTCATGTGTAACAAAGCTGACACGCACAACAGTCGTCCTGCGTTTTGTATTCCATTGTGTTCAAGAAGCAAAAATGATTATATTCAATGCTAAGAAAAGCCAGAAAATGTGATTTAGATTTGGAAACATATATATCAGCATTATTGATTCTTATAAATTCCTAGGAATCATTTTTAGTCAAAACTCAAGTTTTGCAAAGGTAAGAAAACAATATAATAATATGAACAAGCACAAAAAGCAATATTTTCTTTGATGCAGAAATCAGAATATTCCTGTTGATGTTGTCCTTGTTCTTTATAAAACAATGGTGGTTCCAGTATTGTGGTATGGCTGTGAAGTTTGGGGTTATGAAAATAGTGCTATTTTGGAGACATTGCAACTTAAGTTTTTGAAACACCTCTTCAGAAGGAGCACAATGACCTATCTGATATATGGTGAAACTGGAATATACCCTCTGTCTGTTCTGATAGGTGCAAGGTTAATAATGATAATAAGTAAATGGAATTTATATAGCGCTATATCTTGCAAAAATAAATCGAAGCGCTTGCACTCGACCTCTCCAACACACAACCAATCAATGACAATTAATAGTTTAAGAAAATGGCAAATTTGAATGTACACACATCCATAAACACACACACACACACAAACACAGAGATCAGATTTTGGTCTGCTCTTATTGCAGATAATTTTGACATTTTCATCAAAATTGTATTATGTATTACATGATTTGTATGCTAAAAGAGTGTATTGTTTGAAATGGATCAAGAAAATTCATAACATTTTAAAAGAAACTAAAGTTTGTCTGTGTGTGGGAAACACAGACTTTGGTAAACAAAGACAGTTTATGTGGTAACGTCACTAAGGCTTTAAAGGATAATTTTGTAAAGTCATGGTCAGAAGAGCTGCAAAGAAGAAATAAATATATATATTATCACAATTACAAAAAATGTTTTAAGAGGGGAAATTATATTAGTGAGTTTCCATATAACAATATAACAATATGATTTCATTGTTTAGATTCAGGTGTAAGAACCATTCTTTGCAGATTGAAATAGGATGAGTGAACTGCATTCTGTGGGAATATCGTCTTTATATACAATGTAATATGAAAACGATAGGAGATGAATTTCACTTCATCATGAAATGCCAAAGTTTTCTGAACTTCAGAAGAATGTCCTTCCTCAGGAATATTTGTATCCAACATCTATGTTCACATTTTGTAATATGCTCTCTTTTGATTAAAAAAAAATGTGTTATTAAAACTTAGCAAATTTCTAGTTAAGAGTAAAGTTGCATGCCATTGATGAAAAGGTTGACTCCATTTCTATAACTGTGAAATTCTGTGTTTTAAACTTATTTTGTTAATGCAAATTATATGTTACAGTTGATTTTGTTGACTGAAATCCTCCATGCCCCAAGAGGGGTTAAATGTGAATTAACTCTTGAATCTTGTGCTTCTTTGTTGTTGTTTTGTTGTTGTTGTTGTTGTTGTTGTTGTTGTTGTTGTTGTTGTTGTGTTGTTGTTGTTGTTGTTCTTCTTCTTCTTCTTCTTCTTCTTCTTCTTCTTCTTCTTCTTCTTCTTCTTCTTCTTCCTCCTCCTCTTGCTCCTGCTCCTGCTCCTCCTCCTCCTTTTGTGTGTGTGTGTGTGTGTGTGTGTGTGTGTGTGTGTGTGTGTGTGTGTGTGTGTGTGTGTGTGTAAATCATCTTGCAGTTTTCCTTTCTTTTTTTTAAATGGTATTACAACTTTTTTTGTTTCATTTTGTTTTGCCTTTTTAAAAAAGTCTGGGACATATGTTTATGTCATTTGCTATTGATAGTATTTTTCCTTATGATGAAGATATTGGTTAAGTTTCTTATGTTGATTACCAAAATATTATGGTTTATATGACTGATTTTTTGATAGATGGTGGTGGGATGTTTTTCAATTGCTTAACTCGTTTTGTTTTCTTGTTTGCAACGTACATTTTAGCGTCTTTTTGTCATAATCATCATTTGATTGTTGATTGCTTATTTCAGTTCTGTGTGTGTGCTTTTTGCTATTTTATTATTGTCTTCATGTTGTTTTTTATCTTCATATTGTCTTCATGTGGGGGGTTTTGGGGTTGGTTTTATTTTTGTTTAGTTAGAGGTTGTTTCTATTCTCATGTTAAACCTGAAAAGGGTGGGGACTGGATGTAAAAAAAAAAAGCGTAAGAGTGCCTATTTATCATCCTCGAAATAAAAGAATTTGATTTGATTAGATTTGTCTTGTTCTTTCTGGTCAAAGCCTGAGACAGCCATTGTTGTTATCTGTCTTATGAGGAAAAAGCGTTGCGCTGCCGTTAGGCGTCTGACAGGTCAGGCCCAGCACATCCAGCTTGGGCACGGGAGAGACTGGGGATGTTTGAAGAAAAAAGGGCAGCAGGAGAATGGGGATCTTTGAAGAAAAAAGGGCAGGAGAATGGGGATCTTTGAAAAAGTCTTTCTGGAGAAAAAAGGGCAGGAGAATGGGATCTTTGAAAAAGTCTTTCTGGAGAAAAAAGGGCAGGAGAATGGGGATCTTTGAAAAAGTCTTTCTGGAGAAGAAAGGGCAGGAGAATGAAGAAAAAAGGGCAGGAGAATGGGGATCTGTGAAGAAAAAAGGGCAGGAGAATGGGATCTTTGAAGAAGTCTTTCTGGAGAAGAAAGGGCAGAAGAATGGGGATCTTTGAAGAAAAAAGGGCAGGAGAATGGGGATCTTTGAAGAAAAAAGGGCAGGAGAATGGGGATCTTTGAAGTCTGTCTGGAGAAAAAAGGGCAGGAGAATGGGGATCTTTGAAGAAAAAAGGGCAGGAGAATGGGGATCTTTGAAGTCTGTCTGGAGAAAAAAGGGCAGGAGAATGGGGATCTTTGAAGAAAAAAGGGCAGGAGAATGGGGATCTTTGAAGTCTGTCTGGAGAAAAAAGGGCAGGAGAAATGGGGATCTTTGAAGTCTGTCTGGAGAAAAAAGGGCAGGAGAAATGGGGATCTTTGAAGTCTGTCTGGAGAAAAAAGGGCAGGAGAATGGGGATCTTTGAAGTCTGTCTGGAGAAAAAAGGGCAGGAGAAGGGGGATCTTTGAAGAAAAAAGGGCAGGAGAATGGTGATCTTTGAAGAAAAAAGGGCAGGAGAAGGGTGATCTTTGAAGTCTGTCTGGAGAAAAAAGGGCAGGAGAATGGGGATCTTTGAAGAAAAAAGGGCAGGAGAATGGTGATCTTTGAAGAAAAAAGGGCAGGAGAAGGGTGATCTTTGAAGAAAAAAGGGCAGGAGAATGGGGATCTTTGAAGTCTGTCTGGAGAAAAAAGGGCAGGAGAAATGGGGATCTTTGAAGTCTGTCTGGAGAAAAAAGGGCAGGAGAAATGGGGATCTTTGAAGTCTGTCTGGAGAAAAAAGGGCAGGAGAAGGGTGATCTTTGAAGAAAAAAGGGCAGGAGAAATGGGGATCTTTGAAGTCTGTCTGGAGAAAAAAGGGCAGGAGAAGGGTGATCTTTGAAGAAAAAAGGGCAGGAAAATGGACCAAGAAGGCAGAAAATAGACAAGGAGGAGGTGATAGGAAGAAACAAAGAGAGGGATAGAAAAGAGGGAATTCCTAGCACAGAATTTCCAGAAAGTTGGGATGGTATTCATACCGACAGACTTCTGACATCTCCAAGGTGGAGTACTGTTTTTATTTATTTATTCATAAATTTTTTCATTTATTCATTTATTTATATTTTATTTGTATATGTACAACTAGAAAGATAGAGAGTGTTAGTGAAGATAATATTGGTAAATTGAAAATTGTACGCAACATTTCCTGGCTTAAAATGTACTGTGTAGTCTCCCTTGCTCTGTGTGTGTGTGTGTGTGTGTGTAAATGTTTCACATTTATCATTGTATAATTGTAGCTGATTTCTATGACTGATTTTCACTATCCCACGTCTGGATGTAAAAAAGCGCACAGTGCTTATTCATTATCCTCGAATAAAAGAATTTGCCTTGCCTTGCCTTGCCTTGCCTTGCCTTGCCTTGCCTTGCCTTGCCTTGCCTTGCTCTCCTCTCTCTCTCTCTCTCTCTCTCTCTCTCTCTCTCTCTCTCTCTCTCTCTCTCTCTCTCTCTCCTCTCTCTCTCTCTCTCTCTCTCTCTCTCTCTCTTGATGAAGGCTGTATTTATATTTGATGTTTTCAATTTTATTCTAAAAGTTGACTGTTATTGAGCTTTAGTAAATGTTATTTAAATATTTCCATGTTTAAAGTTTAGCAAGTATGTGTATTTTAATTATAATGTGTAGTTATTCATTTTTATGAATATAAAGGCTATTCACAAAGACTGATCATGACAGTATATGTAAACTATTGTATTTTATTTAGAATGTGTAGATGTTCATTTTTATAACTATATTAGAATTTGATTTGTGTGTCATTAGTTAGTGATCTCTCTCCCTCTCTCTCTCTCTCTCTCTCTCTCTCTCTCTCTCTCTCTCTCTCTCTCTCTCTCTCTGGGTTTTCTTTTCCTTGTTAGGTTTGGTCAAATTGGGAGTTTTTAGGTTTCATTGATGATAGTTATTTTTATGGAAGTGTGAGTTTTTTAAAATATTTTTGCTGACTGGTTTGTTTTGATGACGATGTAATTTGGCGATGCTCTCTCTCTCTCTCTCTCTCTCTCTCTCTCTCTCTCTCTCTCTCTCTCTCTCTCTCTCTCTCTCTCTCTCTCTCTCTCTCTCTCTCTCTCTCTCTCTCTCTCTCTCTCTCTTGCTTCCTTTCCCTTTCCTTCCCCCTCCAACTTCCACCTTCAGATATTCTATCCTAGACTTATTATGGAGAGGAGTATTTTGGTTGTTATGTTGGATTCAAACTGTATTCTTACCATTTGAATATTGAAATGTGTTTTCATATAGTTTTTTGTGTTTAAAGGATTTTATCTTGTTGTTGTTTTTTAATCTGTTTTTTTCCCCCCTTTTATGCCTACTTTGCTTGTTTTCCCGCTTACACACACACACACACACACACACACACACACACACACACACACACACACACACACACACACACACACACACACACACACACACACACACTCATGCTTTATAGATTTGTAATGCCTTCTGTTCCATGGTCCTGAATATTTGCTATTTTTTAATATTTTTTGCTATGTTATTTTTTGTTTAAATAATTATCAGTGTATCCAGTTAGGATGACGCGTTTTGTTGAATGTATTCTGTTTTCTTTTTTTTAAAATATTGGTTGAACTGCTGCTGGTGGTGATGCTGGTATGTAGGGTTAGGGAGGGGGTTTCTTAGCTTTATTCCCTGATCAGGGCAAGGGCCGGATGAAAAAAAGTATGTAATGCTTACTTACTCTGTTACCCTTGAAAAATAAAGATTATTCATTCATTCATTCATTCATTCATTTCTCTCTCTCTCTCTCTCTCTCTCTCTCTCTCTCTCTCTCTCTTCTCTCTCTCTCTCTCTCTCTCTCTCTCTCTCTCTCTCTCTCTCTCTCTCTCTCTCTCTGTTACCATCCATATTGATAAATGTTTTATCATATTTTGTACTATTTGATAGCCACATGTCGAATGTGATTGGTTTTGAGTAAACTTTTTAATTAATGATTTTATCAAGTAGGCTGAATAACTATGTCCATCATGATTACGAAATGGTTAGGAACGTAATTTTTGTGACTATAATCATAAGATCGATTAAGGTATTAGAACATAATTTTTTAGAATTATATGTCCCAAAATATATGCCTTACAGCGGATGGATTCCTCTTGTGTTCGGTTAAATGATTTTATTTAAAATCAGGCATATACTTTCTTTAGAATGAAGTTTATTGATGACATGCGTGTGAACCTGTGTGTGTGTGTCTGTGTGTGTGTCTGTTTATTTTTTTGGTCTCCCCTTTTATTAAAATGTTATTATTTATATGACTTGTTTTGTTTGTAGATTTTAATATCAGTTATAGGATGTTCTGTTTTTGTTTTCCTGGTTTTATTTTGTTTGTTTGTTTTTTGTTTCTTTCTTACATAAAGTATGAATGTAAAAGGATGGATGATATTATAACCTGATATAATTGTTTGACTTTTATGATTCTGATGACACCGCCCCATCACACTTATTTTTTCCACTGACGTTTAAAAAAGAAAAAAAGAAAAACCTGAAGTGCATGTGCCCGCAGATATATGCTTGTGTAAGTGTGTGTGTGTTTATTTTATTTATTTATTTTCTTTTATATCAAGGATAATGGGATAAGCACTCTTGTGCTTTTTTACATCCAGTCCCTGTGTGTATGCAGTTTTGTAAATGTCATCAGTTCCCACCGGCACAAAATGGCCTACTCTTATTTAAAGCGGAACAGGATTTAAAGTGTGCGCAAGATGTTTTGCGTGCGTTCGCACACAGGGCCTGGATTTATAGTCTCAACTGAAGGACTTTTGGGGAGAGTGGAGTCAGCACTGATTTTAACTCCAGGAGAATTTATATCTCCTCGACCGGAATCGAACCCAGGTCATCAAATTGCCAGCGCAATGTTCTGACCACTAGGCTATCCTGTCTGTGCTTGCGTGAGCATGCGCGTGTATACAGAAAAAAAGGTGCCAGGTAGCGCTAGAGGATTCTGCAATAATATTGCAGTGGTTTTTTGTTTTGTTTTTCTATTTATTTATTTTTTTAAAAATTTTTGTTTTGTTTTTATTTTTATTTTGTAGGTAGACAAAGTAACCTCTTAGCCAAGCTGGCCCCTGGACATAACACTGAACCGAATGTAAATGATTATAGTGTAGCTGCTTGCTTGAGCAGTGGTGCAATACCTTGAGCTATTTATAGCCTGGGCAATGATGTCACGGGCTATATTTAGTCACACACGGCCAATAGCTATTCATAGCCTGGGGCTAAAGTATTAGGACTACAGGGGTATAATTATGTAGACACAAGATTACGACAGACGCAAGGCCAAGTGGTTCAGACCGTTGGACTTCAAACCCATGGATCCCTGGGTTCGAATCTCCGCGCCGCGTCAAGATCTGGTGAATTAAGGGTGGGGATTTTTGCGATCTCGCACGTCAACTTCAAGTGCAGACCTGCCAGTGCCTTCAATCCCCTCGTGCATTATACACATGCAGAACATCAAAATTAATATGCGCGTTAAAGATCCCGTCATTCATGTCAGCGTTCGGTGGGTTACATAAACACGAACAAATCCAACACACATCTTCGAAGTTGGAATGCGGCTACCTTCATGGCGGGTAGTAATGGTTGCATGCACATGTCACCATTGGTGAGGTGAGCCTTGTAGCTCAGTTAGAGAGAGAGACAGACAGACAGGGTCTTAGAGTCAGGATGTGTGCGTGCGCGCACGTGTGTGTGTGTGTGTGTGTGTGTGTTTGTGTATGTGTGTGGTTATTTTTTTTTTTCGTTTTATATTTTGTTTTTTTGGCTGTTGATTAGTTTTTATTATTGTTTGCTCTGGTAATTGCTGCTGTTGTTGTCGTTGCAAATTTTGGCGATTTATAGTAGCTGATATTGTGATAATATGCGTTTAAAACTATAATTATTGTAAATTCTCTCTCTCTCTCTCTCTCTCTCTCTCTCTCTCTCTCTCTCTCTCTCTCTCTCTCTCTCTCTCTCTCTCTCTCTCTGTGTCTTGTTTAGTTGAGGCTATCTTTTTATCTTGATGTTATCCCTGAAAAGGGCGGGGACTGGATGTAAAAAAGCACACGAGCGCTTATCTATTATCCTCCAATAAAAGAATTTTGCCTTCTCTCTCTCTCTCTCTCTCTCTCTCTCTCTCTCTCTCTCTCTCTCTCTCTCTGTTTTGTTTTGTTGTTGTGTTTTTTGTTTGTTTGTTTGTTGGGTTTGTTTTGTTTGTTGTTTTTTAGTTGTTTTGTTGCTAGATAGATGGCTTGATGAAAAAAAAGCAAATAATTTATTGCTTACTCAATGTACCATCTGGAAATAAAATGTTGATTTGATTTGATTTGATTTGATTTGATTCTGTGTGTGTGTGTGTGTGTGTGTGTGTGTGTGTGTGTGTGTGTGAGAGAGAGAGAGAGAGAGAGAGAGAGAGAGAGAGAGAGAGAGAGAGAGAGAGAATTAGTCTGTATGTGTCTCTCTCTCTTACCTTGCTTCTGTGGCTCTGTCTGTCTGCCTGCTTGTCTGTCTGTCTGTCTGTCTGTCTTTTTCTCTCTCTAGTTTTATAAGGTTTATTTTTTCTCTGTAAATGTCCAGATGGCAGCTATTGTTGTCAGTCTTATGAGCAAAACTGCGTTGTGCTGCTGTAAAATGCCTGACAAGTCGGACCCAGCGCATGGGACCTAGCGTGGGAGAGAACTGTTCTCTTTTAAGTCTTTTCTGGGAAAAAAAAAGGCAGGAGAATGGACCAAAAAGGCAGAAAAGAGACAAGAAGGGAGGAGGTGACAGGAAGAACAAGAACAAGGCAGAAAGAAAGAGGAGGGATAGAAAGATGGGTTCCTAGCCCCGAATTTTTCCAGGAGAGGATGCCATTTATACTGACAAGCCCCCGGCATCCCCACTTACTTACTATTTGAAAGCAGAGAAAGTATTTTATGCATATGCAATCCCTTTCTTTCACTGTTCTACCTGTTAGCAAGGATTATTCGCAAGCCCTTTACTGTAATTTTAGATAAAGGTAAAGGTGTCTCATAACCTATGTGGTCGTAGGGGAGCGAGGCATCAGAGACCTCAGCTTCTCTAGGGGCCAGCATGTTGAGGGCGGCGCCCATCTCCTCTCCCTCGCTGCTTTACTTTGTGTGCAGGTACCCATTGACAGTTGGGTAAACGTGCTAACCCTCTCCCTCACACACCACACACACACACACACACACACACACACACACACACCACACACACACAGAGTTAAATCACGTTAAATCCTGTTCCGTTTTTCGTAAGAGTAGGCCATTGTGTGCCCACGGGAACAGATGACAAAATTTTCAAAAATGCACACACAGGAACTGGATGTAAAAAAGCGCACAAGTGCTTTTTCCATTATCCTTGACATAAAAGAATAAAATAAAAATTTAAAAATAATAGATAAACACACACACTTCTTGAACATTTGACAAAACACATTAAACCCTGTCCTGGAAAAAAAAAAAGAAACACACACACACACCCTGACCCTAAATGCTACCCCCCCTCCCCCCATCACTTATGTTTTGTTTCCTCCATCGCCTGAGTCAGCATATAGATAAGAAAACTTATAAGCACTTAACAATCCATAGATACATCTGGAAATGTCAAGCAAAAAAATCAAACCCAAGTCCAAAAAACAACAAAAACCCAATCCGAAGAAAATGAAAAGGGACAAATAAAAAATAAACAGAAAAAGAGAACGGACAGAGAAGAAAAGAAAAAAAAGAAATGGAAAGAGAGAGAGAAGAAAAATGAAATAAAAAATATTTAAAAAAGAAAAAAAAAGGACACCAGATTGCGCCAGAGGATGGTTTGCTAGAGCAACAATTTTCCAAGTGAGGGAAGTGTTTGTTCACGAAGTATCCTCTTAGCAGAGCCGGTCCCGTCAAAGTGGGCTGTATCTTGTCAACATAATGCCACTTTTCTGGTGGTGCAATGCAGTATTGATGTTTATTTATAACCTATGACGTAGCCCTATATATTTTTAGCAGTCTCCTCTACGCGATTCGTGAAACAGAACATAAGATTATCAATTTTTGCGTTATACATGTGTGTGTGTGTGTGTGTGTGTGTGTGTGTGTGTGTGTGTGTGTGTTGATCATGTAACTGAAGTTGAGAACAAACCGCACAAGACTCTGACTGTTGGAGTGTGCTGGCATTGATGTGTTGAAAATTCTGCGGGTCAGGAAAGTAGTGCTGCTAGGAAAATCCTTTGATTTGAATTTTTTCGTTTCGGTTAGGAAAAATATGCACTCTTAGGAATTATTTTAAGGTTCCATGAAAAAAGATTTTTGCCAGATAAAATTATTAAAGAGATGATTAAAAAAAATTAATAATCTTCACGTTACTTTTATTCCTACGCGTCGTGACTCCTCCGCGCATGCATATATTTTGTGAAGAGGCTAGCAGACAGCGGAAAAACAAAAATGTTAAAAAAAAGAAAAAGTATTGAAGTTCTTCAAACCTGTGACCCAGAGGTTGCTATTCGTAGACAGGGCTTGTTGTGCTACGTGGAAAGTAGCCTAGAACAGGAATACCTTCGGGTTCAGTCTAGGTGTTAACGGCATGTTGCGAAACCAAAATCGATAATTATTGGGGTCGGGTAGAAAGAAACCACGACACTATGAGTATGACACGAGTTATTTTTCCTTCAATGCTTCCATTTATTATGATTTTTAATACACAGAACAGAATTATCTCTGCTCCATGTCCATTATGTTTTTGATACAGAAAGAAAGAACGAAAGAAAGAAAAGGAGAAAGAAAGAGAAGCACTTAATAAATAAATGAATGAATGAATAAATGATCTTTATTTTCGAAGGGTTACAGAACAAGCCTTCACATACTTTTTTTCATCCCGCCCTTGCCCTGATTAGGGACTAGGCCTATCAACAAAACAAAACAAAAAACCCCAAAAAAAACTCATAAAAAGAAACCAAAAAGAAACCAACAACAACAACGTTAAATTTATGATTTTTTCAAGTTGAGACATTAAAATAATTATTCTTTAGTCTTGATTAAAAAAAGGAAAAAAAAATATATGTGTGTGTGTGTGTGTGTGTGTGTGTGTGTGTTGGTATTCAACATCACCCAATCCCCAACTGACCTGAACATTAATGTCAAAAACAGATACACTGATCACAATTACATTGAGTTAAGAAAGAAATATGTATTGAATAAACATGCTCCCCCATCTGATCTGAACATTAATATTTAGAGAGATACACTGATTATGGCAAAGTACATGAGAGAGAGTACCTCAAATTGCCCATATATCCAACAACTCCCCCCCCCCCCCCCCCCCAAGACATATACCAAAGACATTTCAGAACACTTTGTTTACCACAATATTATAAATCAAAACAAAACAAAAACAACAACCAACAAAAAACCCAAAACAGAACACGAAAAAAATCCTCCAAAATCAGTAAAAGGAAAATGCCCCTTAAAATCCAAAGGTAACATCTGAAAATGAATAAAACCACCAAACTCCCCCCAAATCCATACAATTTTGAACCCCCCCCCCCCACCCCCCACCAAACTCCCCCAAATCCAATACAATTCTGAAATATGTAGCATACCTGTGAGGAAGAGAACAATACTGTCCTAATTTTACCAGAAGAGAGAGAGAGAGAGGGGGGGCGGTGGGATTCTTCAGGTAATATCATTATTAAAGCAAACCAGATAGCAAAATCTGACAAAACATTCACACTAAAACCCTTTTTTTATTAAAAAAAAAATCAATACTATACATGAAACATATCAAGTCACAACATTCCACTGAGCCTAATTTAAAATAGTTTTAACAAACTCACCAGTATAGTATTGAAACAAAAAAAATGTGAGTAACCAAGCAACCAATGAACCAACAACATCCCCATCATAGAATCCTTGATGAGGTGGCAGTTGGTTGCTGGTGCAGTCCCTAAACAGAATAGTTTCACTGGGACTCTGATGCAATCAAACCAAAAACACCTACTTCATTGAATCATTCATGATAATAACCAAAAAAAAAGTTGATAAATGCGTTCATTGATTCATCTATGTGTTGATAGTTGGTTGATGGTACTGTCCCTAAATGGAAAAAACCACTGGGACTCTACTACAATCAAACCAAATATCTACATCATTGAATCATTAATAAAATTTTATCTTAAAAAAAAGAAGAAAAAAAAGATTATTGGGGTTCATCTGTAAGTAATGAAAGCTTGAGGACTAGGGACTATTTTTTTCTGGGATACTCAATAACCAAAGACCTACACACACATACATGCCTGAACACATGATGTGTGTGTGTGTGTGTGTGTATATATACATACATACATACATACTACAAACATACATACATACATACATACATACATACATACATACATACATACATACATACATACATACATACATACATACATACGTACGTACGTACGTACGTATGTATGTATGTATGTATGTGAGCTCCACCAGAGTGGCTTAGCACATTACCGAATTTTGCACTAGGAGCCATTTAAGACAGGTGGGGGTCAAGTTGTTAATTTTGAGATTTTGATTGATTATTAAACTATATCAGTTATTCTACCTTGTAATGAAATATCAAGGCAAATGTTTATTCCTTTTGCTTTTAAATGTGTTTTGAAAACACACAAGCCCTCACTCTGACAATCTGTTATAAAATAAACTTGCCCATTTCTCATTTTGTCACATCCTGCAGTCTGTCTTTCAATTTGTAATAACTTTTGATAGAATTGTCCATTATTCAATTTGTTTTTTGTATTGTATAGCACTGTTATTGCAGATTAATAGCATGTCAGTAACTAAGAATTGACTTCTGGTGCAATGTGACTCCTTATGTGGTGGAGCATCGCACACATACACACACACGCGCGCACACACACACACACACACACACACACACACACACACACACACACACATATATATATATATTTTATATTTATATATATATATATATATATATATATATATATATATATATATATATATATATATATATATATATATATATATGTATGTGTGTGTGTGTGTGTGTGTGTGTGTGTGTGTGTGTGTGTGTGTGTGTGTGTGTGTGTGTGTGTAATGTGTGTGTGTACAAATGTTTGACATGCACGCACGCACACACACACACACACACACACACACACACACACACATACACATATATATATATATATATATATATATATATATATATATATATATATATATATATATATATATATATGTGTGTGTGTGTGTGTGTGTGTGTGTGTGTGTGTGTGTGTGTGTGTGTGTGTGTGTGTGTGTGTGTAATGCTCCACCACATAAGGAGTTGCATTGCACCAGAAGTCAATTTTTAGTTATTGGCATGTAATTAATCTGCAGACAAAGGCAATTCAATACAAAAAACAGATTGAAAATCAGAGAACTCTGTGCAAAGTTATTACAAATTGAAATGATAGACTGCAGTTTGTAACAAAAAGAGAGAGGGCAAGTTTATTTTGGTAACAGGTTGTCTGAATGAGGGCTTGGGTATTTTCAAAACACATTTAAAAGCAAAAGGAATAAAAAGTATGCCTTTATATTTCATTACAAGGTAGAAAAAGGATATAGTTTAATGATATCAAAATCTCAAAATTGACAACTTGACCCCCATCTGCCTTTAGTGGCTCCTAGC
>CM060346.1:36562247-36567810 GCA_030674155.1 Stramonita haemastoma | reverse complement strand
GCCCGTAAATATCAGGCCACCGTGGGGCCACCAGCCAGAGGGGCCCTGCACTTCTGCTGAGTCATTTTGGTGGTGTTCAGTGGTGCCTGTTCTGAGCTAACATACGCAGGACACCACCTACTAAACCCCTTATTAACGACAGTATTAGCTCAGTCGCGGAGCCAGACTGAGTGAGTCACCCACCCGAGGTGGCGACCATCACAACGTCCCTCCAACCACTGTCCCCCCATGAAGCCCCAACCCCAAAGGCTCTGACACAAACTCACCACAGGCACAGAAGTGTGTGGGTAAACCGAAACAGTTAGTCGGATATCTCCAGCTACATACTAGCTAATGTCTTTTTGTTATTTGTATCATATTCTACATTGTATCTACTTTCCAAAAATATATAGGTTTACCTACCTAGTGTTATTCATAAGCATGTAAAAACCCTAAAACCAAACATAGGTAGCCACAGCTAAAAATTCTTTGTTTTATAAGGGTTAAGACTTGACAACCACCATGTTCAAACATAAACAAAAACCCAGTCTCTATACTATACTCGTGCTGAAATATATATATAGAGAAATCTGCAAATCTCTCAGCTAACAGATATTTTGTGTCTCAAGTATAAGGCCTATGACCCCTGTCTGTTATACACTAAAAATGGCATCACTTCAGGAGTTGGGAAGTAAGGCTTACGGTATATATAGTTTTAACTTACACACAAATACACAGGTATACATACACACAAAATGGATATTTTACACACATGCATGCAAACACCCACACACCAATGCATGTGTACACATACATGTGCGCACATACACTTTTTAAAATTTTAAAGATTAAAATTTTTTATATCATGCGCGTGAGAGCACATGCGTGTGGTTGTGTGTGTGTGTGTGTAAGTGTGTGTGGTTATGTGTGTGTGTGGATTCTGTCATCTTCATTCCATATAATGTAATGCAACTAGAGTAGAAGTACCACTGTTTCCTTTAAAATTACCATCACATGATTTGTTAAAATATTTTTTTAATTAAAAGAAAAGGTCTGTCTATTTTAAAATCACTACATCATTCTTGTTCACAATGATTTCACACATACACACACACACACACCTCCTTTACCAAGCCCCCCTCCCCCCAAAAAAAAGCAACAACCCCCATCCCCCCAAAGCACACAAACTCTGAAAGACAAATGACTGTATCTATCTTTCCTAAACCCAGACAACACAAATTCACCCTCCTTTTTCTTCAACTAACCAGTGTGTGTGTGTGTGTGTCAAGTTAATGTGTGTGCAAATGACTTGGGTCACACTGATGGACCAAAGTAATTTAGACAAAATAATAAAAGCCTGTCAGCCTGGACCATGTTTCATGAATACTGTCAGGGACTGCCATGATAGTGCAGGGTTTGAACACATCATGCACATGATACAGCTCACAGACAAGTGGCTGCACTGGCAGTCTCTCAGGCAGATTTGCGGTGGTGTGCCCATACATGTATATGTGTGGTGTGCATGTTTCTGACCACGTCTCCACATTTGTTTTCTTTGCCCCCCAGTCATCTAGCACCAGCACTGCTTCCCTGCCTCAGTAATAGAAGGAGGAGGCCGGGTAGGGGAAGGAGGAAAACACAGCCTGACCGCTGCCCCCAGCACCCAGCCAGGACAACTGACCCCCGTCTGTGGGGCCCTGGCCCTGGCCCTGGCCCGGGGCTGACCTGCTGTCCTCAAGGACTCTCCCGCCCCCGAGCAGGGCCTGGGGTCTGCCCCCTGCCCAGGGTGTGGCTGCAGGACGCCTTGGGGAGCAGACAGCCAGGCCCCTTCCCTCTGCAGGCAGGGAGCATGCCCAGCTTTGAGGCCATACTCCACACCTTCGCGCCCCCTTCCTCCTAAGGTCAAGTCTTCCCTACAGTTTGTGGAAGGAGGGGGAGGGGGAAGAGAAGGAGGAGGAGGAGGAGGAGGAAGAGGCAGTGTGGCTGAGGCAGTGGAGGCATCAACCGTGTCCATCCTGTCACCACCAGCTCTTGTGTGGGGTCGTGCAGGTGGAGGGACTGACAGGCGTGCCAGTGCCTGAGCCCCGCTGTGTGGCCTGGCTGGTGTGGACAGGGGAGAGTTCCCTTTCCTGAGGACGTGCCACTGTGGCGGGTGGTCTGGGGGTCCCCCGTGAGGTCTGAGGACTGCAGCAGGCACGGTCCTGCAGTCCTCAACCTGATGCGCCTTCTCCTGGCCCCTGGGGTCCAGTGTGACCCGTGTGGCAGGAGGGACCCTGCCTGTGCCCCCTGCCCCGGACAGGCTCTCTGCACACGCCTCCTTCTGTCGGCCAACCTCAGCCTGACAAAGGGCCGTCTTCACCCCAGCCTCCACACCTGCCCGCCCTGAACCCTCCCCCCTCTTCTGCCGAGACCCCCTCAATCCTTCCACGTCCCCCCCCCCCACCCCTGTGGAGGCCTCCTGTGCTGTGGCTGCCGCCTGGGTCCTCTGGTGCTTCTTGAGGTGCAGGGTGAGGCTGGTCTTCTGGGCGAAGGCGGCGTCACACAGGCTGCAGTGGTAGGGCTTCTCCCCGGTGTGCCTCCTGTGGTGCACCTTCAGGGCGTAGGAGGAGGAGAACTGCTGGCTGCACCAGCGGCACACGTGCTTGCTGGCCCGAAGTGCTGGCGCATGTGGTTCAGCCAGTGGGAGCGGCCGAAGAAGGTCTTGGGGCAGTGCTCGCACTGGAAGCGCTTGCCCTCTGTGTGGTGCCGCCGCCTGTGCACCATCATCGAGTCCAGCCGGTCGTACGCCTTGCCACACAGGTCGCACATGAAGGTCGGGGGGCGGGGGTGGGGGTGGGTGTCCGGGGTGTGGGGGTGCTTGAGCAGGCGGTGCTTGTTGAGGTGGCTGGGCAGGCTGAAGGTGGCGGGGCACAGGGGGCACTGGCAGCGCTGGTGGCGCTCCGTCCTGACGCCGTGCACCTTCAGCAGGTGAGTGTCCAGGTGCACCGGCACCTTGAAGACGTCCCCACACGTGTGGCACAGGCAGCCCTGCTTGCGGGTCAGCAGGTAGTTCATCTCCAGGTACCCCAGCTTCTTGCCCTGGGGGCAGGCCCTCACGCACGTCAGGCCGCCCTGCGGGCCGATGCAGATGTGGGCGGCCATCACCTCGCGCGTCATGCTGCGGCTGCTGCAGTGCAGGCAGGAGAACAGACCGTGCACCTTGGCCTGCAACACCACACCACACAACACCACGCTGACCTTCCTCTTTCTCTTTCTCTCCATCCCATCTCATCTTTTCCAACACACTATCTCTCAAAGTCCATTTACTTTTCAAACACTGTTTACATTTTGTAAAAATGCAACGTGATCCAATGTTTAGAGCTCTGCCCAGCACAACAGTTGTCATTTCTTTGCAAAAGGCTCCATTTTCTCAGAAAGAATCATTAAAAAGTCCTTTCACACCACCTTTTGCCACCACAGTTACTAACCATATGTTTCTTTCTTGCATTCACTCCTTCATTCCTTATCCTCAATCCTTTCACATTCTGATACCAACTTCTCCACAGTGTACTGATGCTCTCTGCTCACAGTCATTCTGTGGGGGGGGGAGAGGGACAGAGTGCATGTTGTCGGTGACCTCAAAGCTGTTCAGCTGGGGAACACCCATGACAAATGGTGATGAGGGTGGTGTAATGATGCTGCTATGGAAGTGCATGTACTTTAAGTCTTCTTGACAGGCGTGTATTATTCTACGCTTACTACCATAATATAGCCCAGCGTCATCTGGGCCCAAGAGATAGACACGGCCAGGGTGTTTAGCCGAGGAACAAGCAACGACAAGCACTTCCCTTGAAAATACTCATGAGGATCCCCCCCCCCATCCCTTTTCATCTGCTGACCTTTTTAGCTGGCATCTTGAGGATGGTGGATCCCAGGTTCAATGTGACATAGCAATCTGTGGAGAAAAAAACACAGCACACATTGTCTGTCACAAATAAACTTCCACAGGCCTCAACAGAAGTATCACACAAAAGATCGAAGAAAAAAATGGCTTTAAATGATGATATATCAGAAAAAAGTAAGGTCCCCCCCCCCCCCCATATCAAAGTGTATGCATGTGTGTGTGTGTGTGTGTGTGTGTGTGTGTGTGTGTGTGTGTGTGTGTGTGTGTGTGTGTGTGTGAGTGAGTGTGTGTTAGACAGAGGGAGGGAGGGGGAGGGGGAGGGGAGGGAGGGGGAGAGAGAGAGAGAGAGAGAGAGAGAGAGAGAGAGAGAGAGAGAGAGAGAGATGAGAGAGAGAGAGAGAGAGAGAGAGAGAGAGAGAGAGAGAGAGAATAATCTCATATTTTTATTCTTGTAGAAAAGCATCGCCCTAACCCCCAGCTTTCAGGCATAGGTCCAGTTTTCAACATTCCAATTTCAACTTTAAGTCCAATTTGAACCTATAGTCCAATTTCAAGCTAAAGTCCAATTTGAACCTTAAGTCCAATTTGAACCCTAAGTCCAATTCCTTCTGTTCAACTATCATTTTTCAAATTTCAACCTTAAGTTCAGTTTTCAACCGTAAGTCAACTTTCAACTTGAAGCCCAACTTTCTACTTAAGTCCAATTTTCAACCTGAAGTCTAATTCAACCGTCAGTCCAACTTTCCTTTCATCATTCTGGATACAATCTTAAACTGGTTCTGTATTAAACCACAGCAAAATAACACGACATCACTTTAGAACACCAAAGAAAAAGCAGCCAACCAATCAACAACCCACTTCAACATTAGTATGATTCACCCATCCTTCTCTTCACAGAGCTCTCCAAGTGTACTAATACTGCTAAAGCACCAACACACATCCTCTCTACCCTACTGAGCAATGCCAAAGAATCTCCTGAAGCAAGTGCAGAGAAGCAATGAGACACCCACCTTGTGGCTGCAGTGTGGGGCTCCAGTGTTTGTGCTTGATGTGACTGAGGACGGTGTAGTCGCGGGCAAAGGGCTGATTGCAAAAGTGGCAGACATAGATCTCGGCACTGACCGCTTCTGCAGTGGCCGCTTCCACCTCTGGAGTCGAGTGCCCACGTTTTGGCACCCCTGCAAGCAGGGATCAGAATCAGGCTGCTGTTGTTGTTGAGAAAGTCACCAACAATCTACTGGTCCTTTTCCTTTTCTTTTGGTTTTTCATCCTCTGGTTTTGAATGGAAAGTTCTATGAGAAAGAATATGTGCTCTTTCCTCTGATTCATTTCATGTTCACCAATTTTCCCTATCACAATCATGTTACTGAAAAGTCCACCACCTGTCTACTACCCAGTACTTGTCTTTGTTTTTCTTTGATTTCTTTTTAAAAAATATATATTTTGTGAAATCTGATTCACTAACTATGAGAAGAAAAACACCTTTCCTT
The DNA here is from genome assembly GCA_030674155.1 of Stramonita haemastoma. Lineage (NCBI taxonomy): Eukaryota > Metazoa > Mollusca > Gastropoda > Neogastropoda > Muricidae > Stramonita > Stramonita haemastoma. The sequence continues at coordinate 36,562,458 of CM060346.1, read as the reverse complement.
TGAATATCATTCACAAGCTTTTCTTCTCCTTTCTGTCTCTCTTTCCTGTGTAAATTTGATGACAGTGATTTTGTTTCAGGAGTTTCTCCTCTGATTTTATGAAACTGCAAGAAAACAAACGTTTTCGTTTTTCTTTCATGATGTAGGAAAATTATCTAGGAAAGATTTTTTGGGGGAAAAAAATTGATAAAAGGAAATAGTTTTCTAACGG
>CM060346.1:36539747-36554747 GCA_030674155.1 Stramonita haemastoma | reverse complement strand
TGTGACAAGAATGACTTTTTCTGAAACCCGATTGATTCTTGTTTAGAAGATTGTGAATCTCAAGATGGTGATAAATGTGTCTATGAATGTGTTTTTCCAACGGTTTTGATAGTATTGATAAATTAGAAATAGGTCTGTAATTACAAGACTTTGAATGGTCTCCACTTTTAAAGAGAGGAATTACTTTAGCTATTTTAAACTGTGTTGGAAAATAGCATTTTTCAATGCATAAGTTATAAATATAAGTTAATGTGTCAGAGATGATTGGAGCTGCTAACTTGAGAATTTTACTGTCAATACCATCTGGTCCTCTACTACTATTTTGTTTCAAGCTATTTAGATATCTGAACACTTCAGAAACACTTATGAAAGGGATTTTTAATTTTGATTTAATGTTTTTTGATGAGCAAAAGCTTTTTAGCTCTTCTAAGGAGTTTAATTCTGTCTCATCTTGTTTTTATAACTGTTTCAGCTATGGTGGTAAAATATATGTTGAGATCATCTGGGGAAATTTTATTAGCAATGGGTTGAGTTGGGTATTTATTGGTTAATTGATTGATAGCCTGCCAAACAGCTTTAGGATTGTGTTTCGATGAGGCAAGAGTTTGGAAATATTTTTGTTTGGCTTTACGTTTTAATGAGTTTACTTTGTTTCTTTGTTCTTTAAATTCTCCTATTTTTCCTGCTTTTAATAGATCATCTCTTAAATAAGTTTCTTTTAGAATCTCAGTTGTCATCCATTTAGGTTGTGTTGCATGCTTCACTCTTCGGGTTTTGAAAGGAGCATGTTTATCATAGACTGAGTTAAATGTTTCTAGCCAAAAATATATGGCTTTCTCTGGGTCTGTAAAGTTGTAAACATGATTAATTGAGGAATTTAGCAAGTCAGCAAGAAATTTCTTTTCATCAAATTTAACAAATGATCTATAAGTGACTTCCTTGTTACCAGCTATGGGAATTTTTATTCCTTTTTTGTTCCATGTGAAACAGATAGGAAGGTGGTCACTGCAGCCACAGTTAGGAACACATATTTCTTTGATATTTTGCTTATTAGTTACATATACATGGTCAATGAGAGTTGCACTGGAGGAGGTTAAGCGCGTTGGTGTGTCAATAATTTGCGAGAGATTATAGGAATTTAATTTGTTTATCCACAAAGGGTGGGGTTTAAGTAGATTCATATTAAAATCTCCCAATAGTAAAAGTTCTTTAGCATCCAAAGATGCTGCATCCATCATTATGGAAAATCTATCAACCCAATCAATTCTCTCAGAGGGATTTCTGTATATAAATCCGACAATAATGGGTTTACTTCGTTTGAGTTGTATTTCTAGCCATAGAGACTCTACTTGTTGGGTTTCAAGATGGTGAATACGTTTAAAGTTTATGGATTCATTTATATATACAACTATTCCTGTTGTTTTGGAGGAAGAGGGGTCTTTACGGATTGCTCTAAACCCAGGTATTTGGATTTCTTTATCAGATACCAAACTGGAAAGTCTGGATTCTGTAAATCCAAATAAATGAAATGGTTTATTTGAGTTGTGTAGGATACTATGTACATCAGCTAGCTTGTTTAAAATGCTGTTAATGTTTAAATGACCAATACGTAGTCCATCTTTTTGTGGCCAGGTTTTTAGACAGGGAGCCATGTTACTGAAAAGGTAGAGAAGAAGAAGGAGAAGAAGAAAAAATAATAAAAAGTAATAATAATGATCACTAAAACCCCAAATGATTCTAAAACGGTTTAAGGAAACAATATATATCAACTTAAACTAATCAAGTAAAGACAATGGAATGGATAATAAGTGAATATGCAATACAAAAACTATATCAGTTTTTGCTGCACAAATTAAAAGGAGCAAATATAGTACTAATAAAAGTCCGAAGAGAGAGAGAGAGAGAGAGAGAGAGAGAGAGAGAGAGAGAGAGAGAGAGAGAGAGAGGAGAGAGAGAGAGAGAGAGAGAGAGAGAGAGAGAGAGAGAGAGAGAGACAGACAGACAGACAGACAGACTGACAGACTGACAGACAGACAAAAACAGTGGGTGAGAGAAATGAGGGCATAAACATCCAGCAACTAATTGCAGAATTTAAAAAAAAAGGGGATGTGTGTATGTAGTGATACCTATGTCTGCATGTTTGTGTACACTTGTTCTGTTTCTCATTTTCTGAAGAAGCTGCACGTTTTCTTCCCTGCTTGGATGTCCTGAGTGTTGTCCACAGCAGTATTTTTCTCTGTGTCAGTCTGCAAGAGTTGTATTCCCGCGGATGGAGTAGATCACCTTGTGTTTTGCCGTTTGCATATATATATGGTCTTCAAGCGCTCTGGGACCACGGCTAGCATAGAGAATGTTCCATTGGCAAGCTTCACAAAACGCTTTGCCTACCGAGTCTAGTGATTGAAAACTGAACCCTTTGACGACACTCGCACCATTTGAGGATTTCATCCGGTTTCTGTTTTTTTTTCCCCAGATTTTTTTTCCGAGGAAAGGGTTTGTTTTTCAGCGGAAATCTGCTTTAAAAAATCGGAAATCTGCGGAAACATGGAGAATTCTATGCTCTGTTTTTTCTTAAACGCATCTGTTTAAATAATTGATTCGTTGTTAAGATAGATAGACCAATCACAAGTTCTTACCAAAGTACACAAATCTTAGTAAGTTAGATTTTAACAGACTTCAATGAAGTGGTGGTCACCATTTTCAATCCAGACTGACAGGAGCAAATTGTAAACTTGTCCCTTAGTCAGATGCAAATTATTCAATTTTAATTAAAGTTTTCATCATTACAAAACATCAAATTGACTTAGTTTTGTTTGATTTTTATCCTTAACTAAAATAACTTGTTTTTCCTTTAATAATTGTAGTACACATCACTCAGGGTTTTTGTGTTTGTGTGTGTGTGTGTGTGTGTGTGCGTTTGTTATAATATTTTATTTTATTTATTCTTTTATATCAAGGAGAATGGAATAAGCATTCATGTGTTTTTTTAACATCCAGTCCCCGTGAGTTTTGTAAATCTTGTCATCTGTTCCCACTGGCACACAATGGCCTACTCTTATGAAAAGTGGAACAGGATTTAACGTGTGCGCAAGATGTTTTGCATGAGTTTCCACACTGGGCTTCGGTTTATAGTCTCATCCGAAGAACTTGTGGGAAGAGTGGAGTCAGCACTGATGCTAACTCCAGAAGAAAAATCCCCTTGAACGGGAACTGAACCCAGGTTATCAAATTGCGAGCGCAATGTTCTGACCACTAGGCTATTCTGTCCCCTTGTGTGTGTGTGTGTGTGTGTGTGTGTGTGTGTGTGTGTGTGTGTGTGTGTGTGTGTGTGTGTGTGTGTGTGTGTGTGTGTGTGTGTGTGCGCGCGCGCGCGCACGAGAGTGCATGCATGTGTTCACTGAATGAAAAAAAAACCTAAAAGTAACATCAAAAACAAGAAGTAAAACTCACCTGAAGATCAGACGCTGGCTATCACAGCAAAAGTCAAGCTGCCGTTCATCAAACAAAGTATTTGGCGATTTGCTGCCAACTTTCTCCTTTTTTATTTTCATTCATGTTGTGTCAAACATCACACTTCCTCTCTTATCAAAACATTAGATTACACCGATCTGCATTAGTTGTTTGAAACTTCACAAAGTCACACAACAAAATGATGCCATTTCTAATGCTTTGCTTCATTACTCATACTGGTTCCACCATCTGCATTTATTTCTTAAGTCCTGCTAGAAACAGCAAGCCAATTACTACATAAACATGCTCTGAATTCAGGGGTATTTTTCTGTTACTTGTTTGATTTTTTTGTTTTGTTTTTGTAAAGGTAATTGATCTCTGGGGTATATCAATTGATAATTGTTATCCAATGAAAACACTGTTTCATGTGCATGAAAATAATACTAAGTAGCGCCATTCATTTTATTACCTTTATTATTAAAATAACTATTAACTGGCTATTAAACAGAGCAAAAATACCCAACTATTCTGAGACTTAATCAGTAACTGAGTCTCATTACTGTCAATGTAATTGTAAGATGGTGCAGCACAGAGTTCTAAACTGGCCAAAAGTATTGACTCAAGTGCTTATAGCATACACAGGGAAGATGTAAAATTTGGTCAAACAATATTAAAAACCCACAAAAAAGTAGAAAGTGGACCAATTATTATAAATATAATTATGTTCCGTGGACCATATAGATCACTAGATGGGTCTGAGTCAAAACTGAACAGGGAATTATTTATATAAAAATTAAGGAACAAAACATAAATATTCACTACTGTAGTATTGAAATCAAAGACTGACTTGAGAGAGAGAGAGAGAGGAGAGAGAGAGAGAGAGAGAGAGAGAGAGAGAGAGAGAGAGAGAGAGAGAGAGAGAGAGATGAGAGAGAGAGAGAGAGAGGGAGGGAGGGAGGGAGGGAGGGAGGGAGAGAGAGAGAGAGAGAGAGAGACAGAGACAGAGACAGAGACAGAGAGACAGAGAGAGGGCGGGAGGGAGGGAGGGAGGGAGAGAGATTGAGAGAGAGAGAGAGAGAGAGAGAGAGAGAGAGAGAGAGAGAGAGAGAGAGAGAGAGAGAGAGAGAGAGAGAGAGAGAGAACTCGAACTCGAAAGGTTTATTCATGAAAAAAGGCCACTGGCCCATACATGAAGGGGGTTGCCGAATAACGATAACGATAATTGCTTTAAGCTGACACACAACACCATTCCATGCCATGGAAACCACAGCACTGATTTGTAATGTACATCGAGACACAACAATCTTGTATGTTACGGCATTCCGAGCCTTTCTTTCGTCCAGTCATTGTCACAACCCTCCGCCTAGGCTAGCCAAGACAGCGATGTAATAGTTCTCTAAGTGTCGCCAAGTCCCTTGAAGCACGCGAAAGGGTCTCCGTGTGTAGTGTGTTCTGGATTCGCTTCCCATTCCGCAAACTGGCGAGTTTGACACGTTCCTCTTTTAACCTTCCCCGTACGTCGCCTCGGCCTCGACGCGCTGTACCTCCTGGGTGTACAGCAACCCATACTTTTATTGAAGGCATAACCCGCTCCCATATCTCCTGGGTGTGCAGACACCCATACTGTTAGTGAAGGCATAACCCGCTCCCATATCTCCTGGGTGTACATACACCCATACCGTTAGTGAAGGCATAACCCGCTCCCATATCTCCTGGGTGTGCAGACACCCATACCGTTAGTGAAGGCATAACCCGCTCCCATATCTCCTGGGTGTACACACACCCAGGCTGTCTGAAAAGGAACTAAACCTCTGCCTTGCCTTGCATGAATCACTAAGCTCTTTCCCTACATCCTGGTTGCATAGCAACCCCATGACTTGAATAGCCCACTGTACATCCTGGATGTTGAGTAACCTAATCTGCATACAGGGGAGTCTGCCTTTATGTGTAAGGTTTGTAAGAAGGGAGAGTGCTCTTCCTACAAAAGATCTAGGGCCTAGTACTTAGGTGCATAAAAGGTATGCACTCAAAATATGCCCATATGCACTGGAGCTATCCCTAAAGGAAAAAAGGGCTTGTTACTTTACTGTGCACCTGCATAGATTTGCAGTCTTATGCCCGTTGGTTTACCACTGAGTTGATAGTCAATAATAATAATAATAATAATAATAATAATAACAACAACAATAATGATAATAATAATAATAATAATAATGATAATAATAATAATAATAATAATAATAATAATAATAATGATGATAATAATAATAATGATGATGATGATGATAATTGTTATAATAATAATAATAATGATAATGATAATAATAATAATAATTGCATCAGAACATCTTGCACACATGTACGATCCTGTTCCGCTTTTCATAAGAGTAGGCAATCATGTGCTGTGGGGACAGATGACAAGATTTACAAAACTGCGTACGCACGGGGACTGGACATAAAAAACCCAAATGTGCTTATTACATTATCCTCATTATAAAAAAAATCATTATTATGTGCACAGATGCACACGCATACATACACACATTCAAAGATATGTGCACACACACACGCACATGCACACACACACATGCCATCCACTTCAAAAAAGAAAATCAAAGCTTATTCAATGAATCATCCAGAAATAAAAAATAGACTTTGACCGACTTTGACTTGGACACATGTATGCACGCATGCATGCATACATGCACACAGGCACGCATGCAGTCAGACATACATGTGCCCACGTTCGTGCACCCACGCACGCATGCGCACGCGCGCACACACACACACACACACACACACACACACACACACACAATTTGCACGCACACGCATGCGCGCGCGCACACATGCACACAATTTGCCTCAAACTCTCAAAAGTACTATCATGTAGGGCCTACCACCACAGCTTAGCAGCGAGCAAAAATTCTCAGTACAAGGACAGGTGTCCTAGCAACCACGATGTAGGGAGTCCACAAGGTAGTGATGTCATTCTGATGTAATGAGTAACCCTTCTTTCAGCGTATGGGTGTGTGCATACCCAGGACGTACTGGGAGTTTAAATGCTAATTAAGCGCATTTCTAATTAACACAAACAAACCATTTTTTGTGTAAGTGTAGATCAGATGTTTATTGACAAAGTCATGAAATTTCAAGGCTGTAGATTTGATAGTTTTTGAGTTACAGAGCAAAATATAGGGGTCTGGGTGTACACACACCCAGAGCGTATGGGGAAGGTTAACATGTTTTTCTCTTGCTGTTTGACAAACCAGTACACACATACTGGCTCAGTGTCTGGTTGGCATGCGAGCTGGATCACAATGTCATCTGACTCACAGGTCACAATATCTTCACCATCTGAATGATGTAGGACAGATTTTCTAAAGTGTGTATTTCTTTGTCTGTCTCTCAGCCTTTTCTGTACCGATCTATCAGTTAGAGTAGCCACATACTGTTTGACATTTCCTTTGTCGAATGCACCAACAATATTATCATCGTTCACCTCAGGCTGTAAAACACACATATGAGCACAGTCACAACAATCAGACATACAGGGAGGTTCTAAATCAACCGATGATAGCAACTTAACTGATGTTTTTGTGTTGATGTCCTGTGTGTGTGCTGTTGGTAGGTCTACTCTATGCGTATCTGCGCATGCTGCATTCTGCTATTGTACACTTTTGTCAGGTGGACTCGAGGCACTGAAGACACAGTCACTTTCACACACAACACTTGCCTGCTTCTCTTTATGCTTTCGAGAGCGTTCCAAATCCCTGGGGGTTTGGGGGTAGGATTTTTTCCTATAGTATTGTACTTGTGTGCTGCGATTCACTGTTGGATCCGCCATGTTGGTTGACACTGCTGTGTCCACTGGTTTAAGTCGCAAGACAAAAACCACGCTGTCCCCTTCTCCTGCCACTTTCCAGCTGGAGACTGCATTGTCAGTCAGCAGGGCGCCTAAGGTCCTCTCCACAGCCGCTGGAAGTCCAGTAACAGGCATTTTTGTAGGAATTACGAGTTTTACTGTAGCTCACCGAAAATGTACGCCCTGTCCGCTTCGCGTCTCGTGACCAACTCCCAGAGAGAGAGAGAGAGAGAGAGAGAGAGAGAGAGAAGAGAGAGAGAGAGAGAGAGAGAGAGAGAGAGAGAGAGAGAGAGAGAGAGAGAGAGAGAGAGAGAGAGGAGAGAGGAGAGAGAGAGAGAGAGAGAGAGAGAGAGAGAGAGGAGAGAGAGAGAGAATCATTCTTTGTCGGCTGTAAGTGTAACATGATAACTTTAACTTTAAAATATTGAAAATAAATTTCAAATTATAGTGCATCAGTCATCACTGCATGCTGACACAGAGTTTGCAGAGTTGACATTGCATGCTTTTGGTTATCAATAAAATGGTCTACATAAGTATGTGTCAATTGGTCCAAATGTTGTAAAGGCATTCCATTGAAATACTGCTTCCGCACTTGTACTAGTACAAAAGTTCTACTAACTGTGTACAACTATAAGTATACTAGTATATATAAGACTAAGTTACTTCTACTGGTACAGTGGTACGGTGGTGATTGTACTTGACCCCCTTGGCCTTATCGTAAAAGATAATCTTGTACATGACCTGACTTCCTAAATCATAGGCAGGAAACTGCCTTGTTCTATTATTAAACAGCATAATTGTAACTTGTATGCACCATGTGGAAAATGTCTTCAAAGATAAAAAAACTCTTGGAGTTGAGTGGCATTCACGCATAGTTTATAGAACGGAAAGCCAAGGCAAGTTTGAAACTTGTGCAAACCACCACATACAACTCAGAGCACAATGCACGTATACATGTATGTGATGTATGCACAGGACACAAAATAACTCAATGTTGATTGTTGTACAACACTTTTCAAATGTTACAAAATACCGTTCCTTTTTTAAAAATAAAAATTCACAAAAGTGAACATGGAAAATTGTCAACAATAAATCTTTAATTTCAGTGACTTATGGCTGTACAGTATCTATAACAAATCTAAAGACACACAACAGACATGCAAATCACATCACAGACATAATGATTAAATGCATGCACAGATCACACACGCACGTCACACACACACACACACACACACACACACACACACACACACACACACACAGAGTGACACATGCCAACTGGTGGACATCACACTGGCTCTGCACTCTACAGACTCATGCTTTTACATAACATGTGATGCATACAAACATACATCATAATATGACACCACAATGAACAATGAAGTTCTGAACAATTATGAAATATAACAACTCTCATACAGAGAATGAGCAACCAGACTCATGGCAATGTGCACAACACAACATCACTTCAAGTTCAAGACTACTTGTAAGTTATGACCAACTGAAGTTTGAGGACTTCATGAACAAGGACAACTATACATTTTAAGACTTTACCAACCATCCATGACAAAAATCACATAAAAACAAAAAAAACGAATGAATAAGTTAATAAGTGTGCATGTGAGTAACGATAAAGTTCTGCAAGCACAATCCTTGGAACTGAGAACAGCTTGATTTCTTTATGTTTAACCTATAGATCATAGGAAAAGATTTATAAATAAACTGAGGCCCCATGTGTTAGTGCTTCGAAAACATCTTACGCACACGTTAAAAACCTGTTCCGCCTTTCGGAAGAGCAGGCCATCATGTGCCGGCAGGAGTGGATGACACCAAAATAAAAAAAAACAGCATGCACACAGGTGTCATGTTTAAACACCATTCCTGAGGAAAAATCAGGGAGTTGGAGTCCCCAGGGTGGCTCGGGGCTGTATATGGTAACGTTCTGGCGGCTCCTGCGACAGCACTGGAACCATTTGTAAAGGCGACAGCCTTTTCAATGGACCGTTCCAACCATGGGGGGGGGGGGTCTGCTGAGATAACAGCAACAGCTTGTACTCCATACTTACTTACCCAGGCTTCATCATGTTCATGCTCTATTGCATTAAACACAACTCCAGTATTCCGAGACTGATGGATGCCTACTGTACAATAAATAAATCAATAACTAGAATAAAATAAAGTATGATTGCAAGGAGGATGGGGGCAGCAAACTGCAGGAGTGAAGCACACGACATCAAGACTGAAATATGGTTGTTAAAAAATACTCTCTTTTAATATAAATGATCACAGAATTTATGATACAAGTGAAGCCCAGTTCTCAGTTCAAAGGACTGCAGGTATCTGATATGAATGCGAGTTGTGTGGTGCAAAATTACATAACAACTAAGGGTGCAAACTTGCTCATTCCTGCCAGACATGCTCCAAGCATTCTACACTACAGCTCAAGAATCCATACATTTCTATAACATTTCATAGAGGTTAGATATTAGCTTTTTTATACGTTCAAAAATGCAGCCTGTCACTATCTTTAGTATTTTTTCTTCTTCATCAAACGCTCAGACAGCAACTATCATTGTCATTAAGTGAAAATACATTGCCCTGCCATTAAGCACTATCGTATCAAGGCAGGCCCCATGCATCCAACTTCAGGATGTATCACTCACTCACTCACTCACTAACTAGTATATATAAATATAAATTTATGAGAACAAAAAAAAAAATTCAAAGCCTCTTATAATATGTGGTAAGTTAGATTTATGCTTATTTTTTTCTTCTTTTTATCAAATAAACATCCAAAGAACAAAAACCCTTTCCATGAATACAAAAATTGGTGCTTCAGAGGATTAATTGATAACACTTTCTTTACAGCAATTTAGAGCATATCTATAGATCGATAGATATCTAGACTATAGATATGCTCTAAATTGCTGTAAAGAAAGTGTGAAGCCTTGCAAACGGAGCAAGTGTGCACCCTTGGGTGAGATGAGAGAGAAAAAAGGGTGACTGGTCCTACCTTTCATATCCTGGTTGTGCACCTTCTTCATGTGGACGTTGTAGCCTTTGACAGTGTTGAACTCTTTGGCGCAGGCAGTGCAGGAGGGAGCTTCCTTCTTCTTCTCCCCCGCCTGCCCCTGGGTCCCTGTGGGCTGGGCCCCGTCTTTCCTCACCTTCCCCTCACACTTTTGCCCTGCTTTGTGTTGGGCCCTGTTTGTGGACCACGAGGTCGACCCCTTTTACGTTGACGTCTGGGTTCACCTTCGTCTTTCGAGAGCTGCTCCTCTTCCTGCAAGGCATTGTCACTGACTTTCTCTCCTGCGGAGTCATGTTCCGATTCTACCGAGGACCATTCCATGGGGTTGTCAATGTCTTCCACTCTGCCTTGTCTACCTGGGTCTTCTTCTTCCTCTCCAGACACAGCCTTCGTATCCTCCCCCTCTTCTTTTGTACCACTCTCTACAGCTATAGTTTTCAGTACAATTTTGGGGGTCTTTATTTTACCTTGAAGTTTTGTCTTTTTAGCAGGTGATTTACTGCTGGCACTTTTGGATTTCCGGGGTGCTGGTTTTCTCTTCCTGGCAGGACTAGGTTTAGCTTTGGATCTTAGTTTCACTTTAGCTGGCGGGATGTATTCCTCATCACCATCACTACAAAGCCGTTCATCATTTCCCTCCTCCTCTTCATCACTGATGTTGTGATGGGGATTGTCATACTCAGGCCGGTAATCCTCCTCACCCACACTATTGTCATCAGGGCTGACCGAGGCCTGCACAGCACTAGCACAGCTGTCCTGGCTGACCGAGGCCTGCACTTGAGGCCCTGAGGACACCACAGGCTGTGGGGCTGAGGACCATGCTGCTGTGCTCAGCTCAGGTGAGGAAGACACCGTGTGCAGGGTGGAGGGGGAGGAGGAGGGCACGGGGGGAGTCACGCCGGCTTCCTCAGCAGGAGGCAGGATGAGGGAGGCATCACTCGGGGAAGGCACTGGAATGTCCAGGAGAGCCAGGAAGCTGAGGCTTGGGCAGTCTGAACCCCCGCCACACATCAACACATCTAGGGTCAAACACACAATAACAGCACACCATCACTGAATCAGTAAATCACTCAGTGTAACCGATCATTTAAAATGAATATGAGACGGCGCCAACAGGTTGTGGCGGTGGATCCTAGTCTGTTTGATAAGAAAAATAAACTTAGTTAAAACCTACCCAGAATATTGTGTTAAGTGTAATTCTGTCAGTTTGAAGTTATATCATAGAAAAGATAATATCAAAACCTCATAATAATCTATGGGTTTAGTGGATTTGTTGATGTTTGTTGATAAAAGAAAATGGTCAAAATCAACCATGTACCAAAATGGGACAGGTAGTAATTTACTGCTATGCCACAAACATAGTATCTGTGCAGCTGTTCTAAGTACCAAACTTCAAACAAAAATCTAAACATTATGTGAAACAATCAAAACACACCTTTGCCAATGTTTCTGTCCCCAAATTATGTTCACAAGCTTTTGGGAAAAGATTGTGTCAAATCAAGTTGAAGTAGTCAAATAATACTTGCAATGTCTAAAAGAGACATGCCACCGAATTTGTATTGTTCCTTATAATTATAATAAAATTTGTATTTTGTTAAGCTTGCTATTGTCAGAAACTATTAAACTTGGCAACATTTTTAATCTATTACTTATTACTGAATATTAGTATTAAACCAACATGTGCCAGTGACAAAAAAAAAATGTAACTTGTAAATGTCAATCAGATCTATTATAAGCTATTTCAGTATAAAATTAGGAAGATGTTCAGTTTTAAATACACATTTTTCAAAAAAAGAATAAATCTTCCAAGCTCTGAAATTCATGTCCAATCATCATAACTGACTCAGTGACTGTTTACAGTATCTTGTGGGAGAAATTTTATGTGCTACCTGTCTCTGCCATTTGTAGTCTGTTCACAACTCAACTGCCAGGTGATGTGTTCTTCCACAAAAACAAAACCAGTAGCCGATGGTGTTAGACAAAATTATCATTATTTTTTAGCATCTTTTTTATCAGTTCAATCTATATTCATTTCAACATTCACAATAAAAGAATCAGTTACAAAAATATTCTTCGTGGCGAGACAGGCGAAATATTGGTCAGTGTTTTAGACATGTCCACTGCTGTTTGCGTCATCATCACCAACTCTGGAATTACAACCGAGTACTGCAGAAAAGCTAATGGTCAGAACATTGCGCTCGCAATTTGACAACCCGGGTTCAATACCTGTTTGAGGGGATTTTTCCCTGGAGTTAACATCGGTGCTGATTCCACTTTCCCAAAAGTCCTTTGGACGAGACTGAGACTATAAACCGAGGCCCCATGTGCGAATGCGTGCAGAACATCTTTCACACACGTTAGACCCTGTTTTGCTCTTCGTAAGAGTAGGCCATTGTGTGCCGGTGGGAACAGATAACAAGATTACAAAACTGCACACACACAGGGACTGGATGTAAAAAAGCACACGAATGCTTATTCCATTATCCTTGATATCTAAAGAAAAAAATGCAGTGGAAGCTTGCATGACATCTGAATTATAATAGGACTTGACAAACCATCCTACTGCTGCCTCCCCAGAACCTTCTCCTTGAATATGATCTACTCATCTAGACACCAGGACACCTGCTCACAGTTGCTAAATTGGAAATCTCTGCTGAAGCGTAAATTTTATTCAATCATAACAACAAGATTCTAATTTTTATCAAAGCCGGGACTTCTAACAATGGATCATCCAGGAGCCAAAACACATGTCAAACGATTCAAATTTGTGGTCCTTAATTAAACATGCCTTTTTTAAAAATTTCATACCGTCTATATTACTAATATTACTATTAGTATTAGTAATTTAATAGTACAATAGTAATTGTTAAATAGTACTTTAGCTAAGATATCAAATATCTTATAAAATAATAGATTTGTGTTTGAAAGATGTACAGTACACAGACTTACGCTTCTATACTGAGATAGACACAGTAAGTACTACTACTAAAGCACAGTGTGCACACACAAGGTTGTTTTTTTTTTAAATGTTATTCTTTTATTTACACTCATGTGCTTTTTTTTTTTTTTTTTACATCTAGTCCCCGTGTCAGCCTGTGTATGCTGTTTTGTAAATTTTGTCATCTGTTCTCACCAGCACACAATGGCCTAGGCCCCCTAGTCTATCAAAACGCAGAACAGGTAAAGTGTGTGCAACTGCAAGATGTTCTCAGTTCTTTGTTTGTTTGCACACAGGATCTCAGTTTACAGTCTCATCCAAAGGACTTTTGGGGAGAGTGGAGTCAGCACTGATGTTAACTCCAGGGGAAAAATCCCCTTGAAAGGAATTAGAACCGGGGTTGTCAGATTGTGAGCACAATGTTCTTTAGAACCACTACTTCTTCTTCCATTAACACTTTCTACCCCAGGTACGGATAAATTTTTATTCATACCATGCAGTCATCTCCCGTGGACCAGATACGGAATCATCTGTACCACAGCAGGTACTTTCCCTTTCGTCCTCCCATTCTGTTCTATTCTTACTTCGTCATTTAAGCTTGTTGGCTTTAGCTGACACATTGGTAGCACATTGCTCACAGCTAATTTGCATAAATTGAGTGAGTTTTTGTTGTGTTTATCGTTTTCTTACGTTTAGGTGTCATATGCTTGTAGTATGGCTTATGTACATCAGACTTTCACTGCTAACGAAGTAACAGAACTTTTTAACGAGTTTTAACGTTGCCGATAAAGATAATGTTTTGGAAAGAGATCATGAGAACTTTGACTTTGAGCCTCGCGATACTGTGTGCAACTTGAGGAGCGAGATCGGCCAGCTGATAGGGATGGGGGGTGGGGGTGTGACTTTGGAGGGGTGTGGCATTGGTACTGCGAGTACCCCTATGGTAAACACCAACTGTTTACATGAAAATGAACCACAGGCGACCTGGTGAAGTGTCAACATTCCATGCATGTGTATTTAAAGTAGTGTAGAAAAGTTCAGGAACTTACTCAGATGAGATATGCCATATGGGAAGAAATATTGTCACTAATGTCAGTATATTCCATGGCTGTAACTGTGACAGTGTTATGTGTACAGTTCCGAGGTTCCCATAGATTATTATATTGGATGCTATGCTGGAAGAAAACCTGTGAAGTGCCCATGTTTGCCTCTGTTTTAGTGTTTATTTGTGATTCTTATATAATATTTTATATATAATATATATATATATATATATTTTTTATTGTTTTATATTTGTTGCATGCATTGTGTAAGAATCATAAGTGCATCAGTAGGGTCACCACTTGAACTCAGAGCAAATATGTAATTTGACACCATAATTAACACATTACTTTTTATGTAATGTAGACATTAGTTTAAGTTCAATGCACACACACAATACTTACTAGGCAGTCACTTACCAGTTACCTACACAATGCCATAGTTTCAACTTTCATAAGAAATGGGCTTCAAACAAAAAAGATATGACGATTTTACTAATTATGATCCAGTGCACACTGCACTCAGCTGCTGCAGGGCTGGTCCACAGAGACTGCAGTGCAGCTGCACCCTTGGGGTACAAAGTGTTATTCACATATTGTTAATGTTCACTTTTGTTCATTGGTCATCAGTTTGACCATTATTAACAATACCATTTTTGGCGAAGTGCAAGTG
>CM060346.1:36532247-36534747 GCA_030674155.1 Stramonita haemastoma | reverse complement strand
AATAGAATCTCTGGCTTTCACTGGAGTTGTACCATCTTTGTTTAGCATGTTGGAGAGAGGAAGGGAGCGAAACAAAAAAGTCATCTTACACAGTTTGGGGTGGGGTTTTTTACTGTTTAAGAAAAATCAACTTGTCTAGCATAACATGCTTTGGATAAATATGAAGATATATTCAGCATCTATGAGGTGATCCCCAAGGAATGACCAGTCAGACAGGACCTCCCCTCAGGCCAAACAGTCCTCATGTTGTGCTGGGGTTTAGAACTAATCTCCTTTGTGGATAGCTTCAAAACAAACCCTAAGCTGTACTCAACTATATTACAGGCTGTTTATTTTAATATCATATATGTTTTCTTCTGTTCCTCAGCTAGAGCTCCTAGGTTCATCAAACCCGCATATGTGACCATTTTTGGCCGGCGTCAAGATAATTATATAGCCACATTTTGACTTCAGCTATTTTGTCATTGTTTGGTGGTGGTGTTGGTTTTTCCCACCCAAATCTTACTTAGACTTACTTAGATGATTTAATATAAAACGCACTCTCAGGCCTTTCAAATGTGTGATCCATAGTAACTAGGGGCCAAAAAAAGGCACATTTTGTGAATCAGTTGCTTTTTTTGTTTAGCCTGCTGCTTGAAAAAAGTATGATTATGTGCATATTTTAATGCAGATTTGAAACAAAACTTACTCAAGATGTGTTTGTAGAGACATTTTCATTCAAAATTTTCAATAAATATAATACTCCCTAAACACATTTTGTTGTAATTTCCTCCAGAAGGTATACCAAGACTCCCCCTTCCGCATGGTAAAAGCATGGAAGGACGGTGGCAGAATGGTTAAGACGTTCGCCTGCCAATATGTAAATCGTGAGTTTCTGGGTTCGTACCCAGCCTCGCCCTTTCTTCCCAGTTTGACGAAAAAATCGAACTGAATGTCAAAGTCATTCGGATGAGACTCGAAACCGAGGCCCCGTGTGCGAATGCACGCAGAACATCTTGTGCACATGTTAAAAACCCCGTTCCACCTTTCGGAAGAGTAGGCCATCGTGTGCCGGTAGGAGCAGATGACAAAATTATAACAAACCAGCATGCACACAGGTGTCGTGTTTAGACACCATCCCTGAGGAAAAATCGGGGAGTTGGAGTCCTAGAGCGGCTCGGGGCTGTAGGTATATGGCAACGTTCTGGTGGCTCCTGCGACGGTACTGGAACCATTCGTATCGGTCAATGCCCTTCCAATGGATCATTCCGGTGCCGTGGAGAAGGGGGGTCTGCTGCATGGGTAACAGCTTGCCCTCCATGCATACTTGCCCAGGCTTTGCGCTCTAAAGTGTACAGCAGCAACAAGACAACAACAGTTGATCATCGTTGTTCGTCGTTGATCTTTGCGCCTGGTGGCAGCATGATCTGTGGCTCTGTAGGTCAAATGCAAGCGCTTTGATTTGTTCTTACAAGAGATAGCGCTGTACAAATTCCATGTAATAATAATAATAATAAAAGGGATTTGGCAAAAATAAATGAGAATTTTTAGTCTGAATTCGAACTCTGAAAGACAGTTGTGCAAGCTACAAGATCAGCTATTCTGAGTGTGAAGCAGGGGTCAGGTCTGTATTATTTATTCAGTAAATCCATTTATGTTCCCCATACCGATTCAGTGAGTTGGCTCATACAAACATTTGGGTTTGTGGTTTTCTTTTCAACATGCCCCACAGTGCATCTTGCAAGGCTGGTTTGACAGTGAGAAAAAGCAGATGTGCAGGTTCCCATCTGGTTGTTTACAGCCCTGCCCAACTCAGAGGCCATAATATCAGGGCTCAGATCAGGTTGATTTTTTTTCCCCAGTGTCTGATGAATTTGAACTGTGCCTTAATTCCTGTTGACTGTGCTGGCAACTTGTTTTGTGACTTCTGTACCAAACGTTGGAAAAACTGTGTTTTTGTCCTCGTTCCTCAGCTGCCACTAGGTTCATCAATGGTGGAATTTGCATGTTGACAGTTTCTGCCCACCACAAAGGTAGCTGCATTCCAACTTCTGAGATGTAAGCTGGTTATGGTCATGCTTCTATAACTCACGGAATGCGGACATGAATTACAGGATCTTTAATGTGCATCTGTCATCTGCATGTGTGACGTATGAATGGAATTAAGGTACTTGCAGGTCTGCACTTTAAGTTGACCTGGCAGATTGTAATAATCCCCACCCTTAATTCTCCAGACTGGCAGAGACCACCGACACTTGAACCCACAACTTCATGGACCTATGGGATTGAAGTGAAATGGTCTTCACCACTTGGCTATGGTGTTGGTGGGTGGGAAATAAAATGCAGCACTGTGCGTCTTGTAGTGAAGAAAGAGACGCTCTCTGAAAATGTCTACTGCATGGAATTTGAAGAGAATGTCAGTTTGTGTGAAGCATGATGAATGATTTAGAATTGTTATGTTGTGAAATAGTCCTGTTATTAGGATAATGATTAATACATGTAAATTTACACATGCACACAC
>CM060346.1:36519876-36532147 GCA_030674155.1 Stramonita haemastoma | reverse complement strand
ACATAGCGCTCGCAATTTGAAAACCCAGTTCGATTCCCCTTGGGAGTTTTTTCCCCCTGGAGTTAACTTTAAGAAACTGACTCCACTCCCCCCAAAGAGCCCTTTTCGGATGAGACTATAGATGGGGCCCCCGTGTGCGAACACACGCAGAACATCTTGCGCCCCACGTTAAAACCCCTTTTCCCCTTTTCGTAAGAGTAGGCCATTGTGTCCCGGGTTTGGGAACGGGATGACAATATTGACAAAACTGGGGGCCACAGGGGGATGGATAAAAAAAAAAGCACTGAATGTTTTATTCCTTATCCTGGGTTTTATAGAAAAAATAAAAAAGTAAATAAAACAGAATTGAACATTAAAACCCTCATCACTCACTCAGCCCCATGCCCCAAAAGGCGTGGGGGGTTTTTGAGAGAAGACGCAACAGGATCTTTTTCCATGCTTCACGATCCTTTTGTGGCTAGTAGGAGGTTTTTGTGGGGGTTGGGGGGGTCCAGTCTTTGATGTTTTTCAACCCATAAATTTTCTTTTGGCGGCCTCTTCTTCTCTTCCCCTTTGGACCCCTCCCCAGCCTTCAAGGGGCCCTTTTTAGAAGCACATCACAAAAGAGACTCTAAAAGTGACCCCGACTTTGTTGAAAAATTCTAATTCTACTGAGGAGGTGTTTTACTTTTTAAGCAGCTGTTGTGATTTTATACCCGCTCAAAACTTCTGATTTTGTTTTCGTTTCTCAGTTTTGCTTACTTTTAATCAATTTCCCCATTATTCTTTTCTGGTGTCTTCCAATTTGTTTGCTTCATTTTGTTTTCTTTTTACTCATTGAAGTGTGTTGATACTTCCAATTTTACTGTCAAATTTGTTTGACTTGAAGTAGCTGTTGCCATCCATATCAGCTCAGACTTGATTTCTGTATTGTCAATTTTGAGTAGTTGAATCACTTTACCTATCTATATTTGGGGGGGGTTATTTCCAGTTGTTGTTTTGATTGTTTTTTCTTACTTATTATCTCCCCCCCTCTCTCTAACACACACATTTACAGCTAAAACCAACACACATTGATGCATTCAAGACACAACATGTGGCCCTCTAAGGAAGGTCTACGAATTTGCCACTTAAACGTAAATCACGCAGTTAATAAAATTGACGACATATCAACACTTATTAGAAACCATGGCAAACCATTTCACATACTAGGGTTATCCGAATCAAGACTTTCGAAGCACATAGTTGACACTGATTTATATATCCCTGGATACAAATTCATACGAAAGGATCCACAAAAGCAAAAAGAAACAGGAATCATCATATACATCAGTGAATCTATAACATTCAAGCGTCTCATCCATCTAGAACATTATGATGTAGAATCTGTCTGGTTTGAAGTGTCAATAAAAGGTTCACCACCTATTGCAATGGGATTCTGCTATAGGAATCCAGCAGAAAGAAAAAATTGGATTGACAAGTTTGATGCAATGATGAACGCAGTCTTATTAGAATCCAGGGAAGTAATACTACTAGGTGATTTTAATATTGATCTAACAAAAGTAAATAATGCATGGACGCAAATTACTAATTCATTCAACCTTCACCAACTAGTTAGTTTACCCACGAGAGTCACACAAAACTCAAGCACAATAATTGATCACATCTATGTATCAAATCCTAAAAACATCATAGAAACATGTGTCCCTGTCTATAACTGCAGTGATCACTACCCAGTATGTACTACATGGTCAAAAAAAGGAACAAAAATTCCCAAACCTGGCCATAAAAACATAACATATCGTTCCTTTGCAAAATTTAATGAAAAGCTTTTCCTTCTTGAACTAAGTAACTCGATGCTCTCAGAAACATTCAACATTACTGATCCAGACTCGGCCATCGAGTTTTGGATAAAAACTTTCACTGAAATTTACAATAAACATGCTCCACTTAAAACCATAAGGGTCAAACATGTCCCCAAACCGCCTTGGCTCACAAAAGAACTAGAAGAAGCATGCTATCTTAGAGATTTCTTAAAAAAACATAAATACCATGAAGAGTCAAAAAGATTACGAAACGCCATAAACTCACAGAAACGTCGAGAAAAAAAGAAATATTTCCAAGATTTACTATCTTCCAAACAAAACTCAAAAATCATTTGGAGGGCCATTAATCAAATAACAAACAAACAATCATCTTCCAAATCAAATGTAATCAAAGATGTTACTGCTGAACAACTCAACAATCACTTCATAAATGTTTCTACTAATGTTGTTAGCAATGACAATTCAAAATCCAATAACCTAAACACATTAAAACAATACTGCCAAGAAAAGCATATTCCCTCAAAACTCCACATACCATTTATCTCTGTTTTTGAGGTCCATAATTACATGATTCACCTCAAACAGTCAAGGACACGAGGTCTTGATGGAATAGACAGCAAAATTCTAAAACTTTCAGCTCCAGTTATCACAGACACTCTCACATATATATATAACCAATGTCTTGAAAAGAACTATTTTCCCAATGCCTTCAAAACTGCTAAAGTGATCCCCATCTACAAATCTGGTGACACTTCAGATCCCTCAAATTATAGGCCAATCTCTATTATATCCCTTCTTTCAAAACCCCTGGAAAAACATATAAATAAACACTTAGTCAGTCATATAGAAACTAACAACCTACTCCACCCTAATCAGTCAGGATTCAGACAAAATCACTCGTGTCATACTGCACTGACTTGTCTCATAGACAATTGGCTAACAAACATTAATGAAAATAAATTTTGTGGAGTATTATTTGTAGATTTCAAAAAAGCATTTGATACAATTGACCACACACTTCTCATCAGAAAGCTAGACCTGTACAATATATCGTCAAATAGTCTAGAACTACTTGCTTCTTATCTCAAGAACAGACAACAGTGTGTTTCAACAACGACATCCACATCCAATCTAAAACCCATTCATTATGGAGTACCACAGGGATCTATACTAGGACCAATTCTCTTTTCTTTATACATAAATGACCTTCCTCTACATATTGCATCCAAATGTGAACTATTTGCTGATGACACAACCATACATACAAGCCATAATGACATTGACTCTCTTGCAACCATATTACAACAAAGCTGTAATGATCTTGTCAAATGGACAGATCTGAACCACATGTCTATTCACCCCCAAAAAACAAAATGCATGCTTATCACCACCAGACAAAAGCGACAAAATTTACCTCATAATCAGTTTCCAATACATATAAAAAAGGAAGCAATCGAACAAACCTCTCATCACAAAGTTCTAGGAGTGACAATTGATGAAAATCTCAGCTGGATCTACCACATATCTCACCTATGCAAATACTTGTCCCAAAGAGTATACCAGTTGACTAAAATTAAACACTTCCTTGACTACCATTCAAGGAAATTATTCTTTCAAGCTTATATACAATCCTCAATAGACTATGCCTCAACCCTATGGGATTCTGCCAGTGCAAACACTATGAAACCCTTATCAAGTCTGTATAAACGTGCTCTCAAACTTATCCTCCTGAAGAAAACAACATTACTTGACGTGGATTATACTCAGTTAAGTATTCTCCCCCTACAACAAAGACTAAAATATAACAAGGGCATCCTGATGTTTAAGATAATGGCAGGAGCTGTCCCCACATCCTTAAGAGATAAGTTCCCAATGAATCGTTCCAGAAATACTGAAAAGCCAAGTATCCCAATCCCAAGAATAGACTTGTTCAAGTCCAGTTTACTATACTCAGGCCCTGTACTGTGGAACTCCCTTCCCGATTCAATTAAACAGCACCAATCATTGTCGACCTTCAAAAATCACCTAATGCACTTGATGCATCAAAACTAATGAACCAGTACTCATCCTGTTGGATATATATAATTCTCCCCCTTTCTCTCTCTTCTTCTCTGTGTGTGTGTGTGTGTGTGTGTGTGTGTGTGTGTGTGTGTGTGTGTGTGTGTGTGTGTGTGTGTGTGTGTTTAAATGTATCTTATATGTATTTTATCTTTGTGCACTTGTAACTGATTTCAAAGAGTAAATTTTTAATATTTTATTTTCATGTCACATTTATCATATGGTATATTCTCTATATATGCATAAGTAAAAGATAGGGAGTGTTAAGTGATGATATTATTGGTCAGTTGAAAATTGTGCGCAACACTACCTGGATAAAAATGTACTGTGTACTCTCTCTCTCTCTCTCTCTCTCTCTCTCTCTCTCTCTCTCTCTCTCTCTCTCTCTCTCTCTTCTCTCTCTCTCTCTCTCTCTCGTTGCCTAAACATGTTATCATCCATATTGAGAAATACTTTATTCACTTTTTGTATTATTTAATAATCACGTGTTGAATGCAGTTGATTTTGTATAATTTTTTAATTCTCAAGTAAGCTGAATAATTATGTTCATTATGATTACAAAATGGTTATGAACGTGATTTCTATGACCATAAATACATAATCATAAGATTCAGGTATTAGAATATGTATGTTTTAATATATATGCCTTACAGCGGATGATTCTTTTGTGTTCCGTTACATGACTTGATTAAAATTAGGCATATACTTCCTTTAAAATGAAGTTTATTGATGACATGAGCGCGAACTTTGTGTGTGTGTGTGTGTGTGTGTGTGTGTGTGTGTGTGTGTGTGTGTGTGTGTGTGTGTGTGTGTGTGTGTGTGGTGAGTGTGTTTGGGTGTTGTGTGTGTGTGTGTGGGGGGGGGGATAATTGTTTTTATTTGTCGTCTCCCTTTGTATTAAAATATTATGATTTGCATGACTTTTGTTGTTGTTGTTGATAGGTCCTACCTCAAGTTTTTGATGTTTTGTTCTTGTTTTTTTTTTTTTTTTTTTTTTTAACTTTGCTGTTTGCTTTTGTTTCTTCTTTTTTATATGAAGTGTGAATGTAAAAGAAAGGATAATATTGTCACCTGATATGATTGTTTGACTTGTATCATTCTTCTTTTTTCTATGACAATTTTTTTTTTTTTTAAAGAAAAAAACAACAACAAAAAACCTACCACCTCAAGTACATGTGCGCCTGCGGATATGTGCTTATAAATATAAGTGTGAGTAAGTGTGTGTGTGTGTGTGTGTGTGTGTGTGTGTGTGTGTGTGTGTGTGTGTGTGTGTGTGTGTGTGTGTGTGTGTGCATTTGTGTGTGTGTGTGTGTGTGTGTGTGTGTGTGTGTGTGTGTGTGTGTGATTTGTATGTGCATTTGCCTGCGAGCGTGCATGCGTGAGTGAGTTGCGTATATGTATGTATGTATGTATGTATGTATGTATGTATGTATGTATGTATGTATGTATGTATGTATGTATGTATGTATGTATGTATGTATGTATGTATGTGTGTGTGTGTGTGTGTGTGTGTGTGTGTGTGTGTGTGTGTGTGTGTGTGTGTGTGTGTGTGTGTGTGTGTGTGTGTGTGTGTGTGTGTGTGTGTGTGTGTGTAACCTACGTGTAGGAGTGAGTTTTACGTGTATTATTATCATACTATTATCACTATTGTTGATATTATTCTTATCGTCATCATTATAATCATTGTATTATCTTTAGTTCCTTCTGAGTTCATTTTGTTGTTATGAGTTGTAACAATGTTGTAGCTAAGTATTTTTGGGTGGACTTTTCTTGGTTGCTAAGTTGTTTATTTCATTATGTTTCTTTGGTTGCTCTTTATCTATTAACGTTTCTCTTTTCTTTTATAATCAAAATCATTCTATTGTGGCTTCTGATTTTCGTCTTCTGAAAGTGTGCATTTTTATTATCTTATTATGTATAATGTCCTTATTCCTTTATGTTGTTTGGTACTGCATATAGTTTACTGTTTAGTATCTTTTTATCTTGATGTTTTTCCCCTGAAAAGGGCGGGGACTGGATGTAAAAAAGCACATGAGTGCTTATCTATTATCCTCGAATAAAAGAATTTTTTTGCCTTGCCTTGCCCTCGACTATTCCTTGCAGGATGGTTTTTGCTAGGGTGTTGTGTCTTGTGGTGTGACCAAACCACATCAGCTTTCTCCTCTTTATGGTGGAGAGCAAAGGCTCTTGGGGGCCAACACGCTTTTTGATTTCTTCTTTCACATAGTTATTGGTCTTGTGTTCTTTGTATGATATTTTGAGGAGTCTTCTGTGGCACTTGTTCTCGAATGCTTGGATTCTTCTCTCTAACTCTGCTGTCAGAGTCCATGATTCACAGCCATATAGGAGGACAGATATCACGAGGGATTTGTAAAGGTGGTATTTGGTGCAGAAGCTGATGTTGTTGCTTCTGATGATCTTCTCGAGTCTGACCAGAGCAGATGTTGCTGTTGCAATGCGAGCTTTCACTTCATTGTTTGATGTGCCATCTTTTGTTAGGATGGAGCCTAAGTATTTGAATTGGCTCACCTCTTCTAGTGTTTCTCCATTCATCTTTATTTCCGTGATGTCATTACTCGCGCTGTTGACCATGATCTTCGATTTCTCTGTACTGACCTCCATGCCATATGCGCTCGCTCGATCTGTTAAATTGTCTGTGAGGATTTGCAGTTCTTGTTTGCTGCTGCCCATGAGGTCAATGTCATCTGCAAATCTGAGGTTGCAAAGGGGTCTTCCACCAATGGAGATGGAAGTGTGGTGGTTTTGCAGTGTCTCTGTCATGATGTTTTCGAGGAAGAGGTTGAAGAGTACAGGTGAGAGAAGGCAGCCCTGGCGAACCCCAACCGTGGTCTTGAAGAACTCGCCCACGTGATTGTTCATGAAAACTGCACTTTTTGCGTTCTCGTACAGAGCTTTGATGACTTCAATTAGGCAGCTGTCAATGTTGAAGTGCCTGAGTACTTGCCAGAGGCCGTCATGCCATACCCTGTCAAAGGCCTTTTTGAAGTCTATGAAATTGTGGTACAAGTCTTTTTGGTGTTGGAGATGCTTCTCTATCAGAATTCTCAGATTGAAAATTTGTTCCATTGTGCTGCGTTTTGGTGTAAAGCCTGCTTGTTCTTCTGCCAGGAGTTTTTCCGCTTGGTTTTTCAGTCTGTTGAAGACTACCTGCAGCATGATCTTGCTAGGATGACTTATGAGACTGATGGTTCTGTAGTTCTGGCATTTCTTGAGGTTTCCTTTCTTTGGCAAGGGTATTACAAGAGACTGTGTCCATTCTTTTGGCCATTCTTTGGTGTCGTGGATCTTCTGACAAAGTTCTGTGAATCTCCTTGCTGTTTCATTCCCTCCATTTTTTATGAGTTCAGCTGGGATGTTATCGATTCCAGGGGACTTCCCCTTCTTCAATTGTTTAATAGCTGCATCTACTTCACACCTTAGTATTGGTGGGTCTTTATCTTGGTGTTCAGGGGGTTTGTCAGAAACTATGTTGGTATCTGGGCGTAGTGGGTAGTTGTACAATCCCTCACAGTATTCTGTCCAGCGTTGGAGGATGGCATTGTTTTCCGTTAAAAGATTTCCTTCTTTGTCTTCAATAACAGAGGCTTTAGGCTGTGTGGTTTTCGTTAGTGCTTTCAAAGTGTCGTAAGCTGTTTTGCTGTTTCCCTTGGTCATTCCAGCTTCGATGTTGTTGCATTGTTCTTCTATCCACCCTTCTTTGGCTTCTCTCATCTTTTTCCTCACTTCTCTGTGGCTATCCATGTACTTCTTGTAAGCTTCTTGACTTGTGAACTTTTGTTTCTTAAGTTCTCTTCTTTTGTCGCAGAGGTCAAGAACCTCATTTGTCACCCAGGGTTGTTTCTTTGTTATGCTTCTTCCTAATGTTTCTTCTGCTGCTGTCGTTAGCACTTCTTTGATGTTGTTGGCCAATGTGTCCACATCATTGTCAATGGCTGTGAGTGCGGCGAACTTTCCTCCAATGTTGGCTTGGAAGATCTCAACCTCTGTTGGGTCTTTGAGTTTTTCCAGGTCGAATCTTATGCGTGGGCTTTTTGGCTGTTGTTTTGCTTTCAGTTTCAGCCTGATGGTGGTAAGTACAAGGTCGTGGTCACTGCCAATGTCAGCTCCTGGGAATGTTCTTGTGTTTGCCTTGTTTATGCTGGATTTGAATCTTTGGGGTGACAGAATGTAATCAATTTGATTATGAATCAGACCATTTGGTGAGTGCCAGGTTGATGTTCTGGATGGCTTGTGAGGGTGGAGTGTGTTAACCAAAGTCAGTTTGTGCTTCTTTGCGAATTCCAGCAGCTGCTGTCCTCTGCCATTTGTTTCTCACAGTCCAAAGCGTCCTGTGGTTCCTGCCCAGGTGTCATAGGCATCAGGTCCCACCTTAGCATTCCAATCGCCTTCCACAATAAGGATGTCTTTTTTGGGCGTTTTGGAGATGACGTTTTCAAGTTCTTCATAGAATTCTTCTATCTGATCATCATCGTAGTCAGATGTTGGAGCATACACTTGGATGATGGTGAGATTCTGGGGTTTTGCAGAAACTCTGATTGAGATGAGTCTGCTGGATACTGGTGTGCAGCTGATGATGCTTGACACAATCTCTTTCCTGACAATAAAGCCTACTCCATGTTGATGTAGTTTCTCTTCTCCGCTGTACCATATTTTGTGGCCGTCTTGCGTGGTTGTTTCTCCGAAGCCAATCCATCTGACTTCCGCAAGCCCTATGATGTCCCATTTATACCTCTGTAATTCATGTGTAAGTTCCTGTCCCCTTTAGCTGGAAGCTTTAGAGTTGGTTCTGCCCCAGTAGCACACTTGTCACTCCCACCCTGGAGGCTTGCAGTGGGTAGCGCGGTCGTTGTTGATCCGGGCCTCGACCGATCCGGCATGTCTTTCTGTTTTGCTTTTCTCATCATGTCCTTGCAGTGGGCTTGAGGAAGCTTGGTGGCGCCCATCTCCTCTCCAAGACTCCTACTGGTGGGTAAGAATGCACCAGCCCCTCACAACGTTTCGCCCGCCATTAGAAGCGGTTATCGGGGTGTGGGTGGGTTAAGGACCCGGGCCCAGAAGTGAGAGTTGAGTGCCAAGTGAGGACCAGTGCTCCCGTCCATCCCGAAGGATGCTACTGCCAGGTTTACAAAGGTACCACCTCTCCTTAAGCACCCCATACACCCCACTCCACTGTAAGTAGAGGCAAAACGATCGTTACAAAGGGTAGGGCCTGCAGAATAGCTAATTTAGTGATTGAATTACGATTTTTCTAGGCTACCTACTTCCAAAAAAAATATATATTAACGTTCTTTTAGGCACGTTTGGTGCTGTAATGTCCGTTATTTGTTTTCAAACACGTTATTCAGAGTCTGTTAGGCCTATGTTTTTTTTCTTTTATAACAAAGATTATGGAATAAGGGCTAGTGTACTTTTTTTTTTTTTTTTTTTAACAACTAGTCCCCGTTCGTATGCAGTTTTGTAAATCTTAAACAAGAGTTTGTAGACATGTCATTCAGTGTATGTTATTTGTATTCTTTTAAATCGAGGATAATAGAAAAAGCACTCGTGTCTTTTACATCCAGCCCCCGTGTGTATGCAGTTTTGTATATATACATCTTGTCATCTGTTCCCACCAGCGGCACACAATGACCTACTCTTGGGAAGGCGGAACAGGATTCTGCGTGTGCGCAAGATGTTCTGCGTGCGTTCGCACCCAGGCCTGGGTTTCTGAATGTCTAGCTCTTAGGTGCATGTTAGGGTTTTGTAATTTACAATATTTACTAATGTGCTTTTTCATCCAGTCCATGTGTGTATGCAGTTTTGTAAATATTATCTTGTTCACACACGGGTTTATCATCATCCTTCCTACGGACATGCAGAGTGCAGGTGTAGATGTATTCCTAATACACCTTGCAAGCATTTCCTATATCTATATATCTACTGCCTGAATTCCAGTGTCCTGCTCATGCAGTGAAGCAGGAATCATCACATTTTCTACATTTGAAAATGCCTTTTCAAATATCTAATTATTATACTGTGCAAAACATGTGTTCTCAGTATTTAGTGGTCCGAATCTTCGTATAGAAAATTGTATTCAAAGCTTTTGTTATCCAATGCATTTTAAGTGTCATTATTAGGATATCAGTGACATTTTATGCATGTCAGCATTCATGTAGGGATGGGCGTACCTGCATTTTCAATTACTGCATTTACATGTATTTTAAATGATTGAACAGATTTTAAACGATTGACAAAGATTTTTTCATGATTGAATTCATTTTAAATGATCGATCAAGATTTTTAAAAATAAATTTGCACACACTGTCTTATGTTTACTCAAGTTTTTAATTCGTTTTGGTCATTTTCATGGCTGTATTTTAGAGGCCTGGATTTTAAATTCATTTGCACACACTGCATTATGTTCACTGAAGCTTTTTATTCATTTTTGACGACTGTATTTTAGAGGCCCATATTTTAATAATTGCACACACTGCTTTGTGTTCACTCAAGCTTTTTATTCATTTTGGACGACTGTAGTTTAGAGGCCTGTATTTTTATTTTATTTGCACACACTGCTTTGTGTTCACTCAAGCTTTTTATTCATTTTGGACGGCTGTAGTTTAGAGGCCTTTATTCGTTTGTACGCGTACTTCATTTTCATACTAGATTTTAAAAAATATATTCATTTATGTGTTTTGGATGTTTTTATTTTAAAAACCTGCATTCAGATGGCTGTATTTCACAAGTCTGTACAATGAATATCTGTTTTCAGAGGTCTCTATTTTTGAAGCCTAGATTTCGTTCTCTATTCTTTCATTTCATGGATATCATAATTAGCACTGGTGTGCTTTTTCTATCCAGTCCCCGTGTACATTTTGTCCTTTGTTCCCAGGGGCAACAGCCCAAATTTCCTGCAGAGAGATCTGCCCTGGCTACAGGTGGTGGGCAATAATACAACAAAACTACTGTTTTTTAAAAATCCCACACACATACACTGCCCCACCACTCTTCAAGCAGTGCAGGGCAGGGCAGCCTAGGGCGAATTAACTCGAGAGTTCAGACTGTGTGTGATCCACTTTCATTTATACCACTATATGTCACAGCAGATTTCTCTGCATGAAATTCGGGCTGTACTCCCCGGGGAGAGCGCATCACCACATGTGCAGTGCATGTTTTTTTTTCTTCTCAGGGATGGTGTCTAAACACGACACCTGTGTGCATGCTGGTTCTTTTTTTAAAAATAATTTTGTCATCCGCTCCTACCGACACAGGATGGCCTGGTCTTCCAAAAGGCGGAACGGCGTTTTAACGTGTGCGCAAGATGTTCTGCATGCGTTCGCATATGGGGCCTCGGTTTATAGTCTCATCCGAATGACTTTGACATTCAGTTCGATTTTTTCGTCAAACTGGGAAGAAAGGGCAAGGCTGGGTACCAACCCAGAAGCTCACGGGTTTACTTGTTGGCAGGCGAACGTCTTAACCATCCTGCCACCCTCCTTCCTTCAGGTTACAGCCACCACTGAGAGGAGACAGATGCCACTCCCTGGGGTTTTCCCTCTGAAGTCATTCAGTGCCGACTCCAATCCCCAAAAATCTTTCAGATGAGAAGTCATGCGTACAAACACATACAGGAAATTTTGTGCCATGAAAACCTGTTCCATCTTTTGGAAGAGTAGGCCATTGTGTGCAAGTATGAACCCGCCTTTTTCAATTCTCCACTTTTGAAATACAGACATCTGGATACAGGCAGCTGAAGAACAGCAGTAGAATGCGGGTGGTTGTGATGGATTGGTATTGCTATTTTTTTCATTCTGATGTAGAAAATCTACATGTAGGACTTCCCGATTC
The DNA here is from genome assembly GCA_030674155.1 of Stramonita haemastoma. Lineage (NCBI taxonomy): Eukaryota > Metazoa > Mollusca > Gastropoda > Neogastropoda > Muricidae > Stramonita > Stramonita haemastoma. The sequence goes on along the minus strand of CM060346.1, from coordinate 36,520,436 downwards.
TTACACACACACACAAAATCACAGACACACACGCGCGCATTCACACACACACAATCACTCAAGAACACAAACGCAAGTCAACACAATAATGCATGTCAAACGTGTGTGCATGAACCCCCTGCACAGAAACTGAAAAAACAAAGCTGTCCTGTACATTGCATCAAGTGAAGGGAGAGGAGGGGGGGTGGTGGTTGTGGTTTTGATGAAGAGCTTTTATTTCAGCTAGGAGAGGGGGTGTAGGTTGTGGTTGATGAGAGTTATTCAGCGTAGGGGGAGGGGGTGTGTGGTTGTGGTTTTGATGAAGAGCTTTTATTTCAGCAGTAGGGGTGGAGGGAGGAGGGTATAGACAACACTGCACTGTGCACAAACTACACTAAACTCCACTACATCAGTTCATTTCACTGCGGTTATCAGGTCACTATGTGAACATCCTTTATGTGAACATCCCTTCTTGTGGCCGGTGGCTGCCAATGCCTGGGTCTCTTATAACATGGACACCGCCTGCACACAGAATTATAAGAGACACATGTCAATCACTGAACTATCACAACACCGAACAA
>CM060346.1:36503467-36519776 GCA_030674155.1 Stramonita haemastoma | reverse complement strand
TTATTAAAAACCAACGGCAAATACAGCACCAGCTTTCTTTTTGTTTTCACAATTGACGTAATTAAAAAAAGAATTATAAAAAAACTCTGCGCATTCTATACACTATTACACAACATATATTTATCTGGTTAATTCACATTTGATCTCAATACTTTAAAAAAAAACAGCCATGCTGGCACATTTCATCAAATACTACACTTAATATCATACCATGTCTTTAAGATATTTTTTGTAAGTTGTGTTGGTGTAAAATCTGCCATCCATCTTCCAGCAGAAGATCAATACACAGATCTGCCACCAACATCATCTAAAGTCAGTTCCCACAATAGCAACGCCAATCACAGCACACTCTTTCTTTTTGTTTTTAAGTTTGATTGGATTAAAAAAAATTAATAAAAAAAAGAAAACCTCTTCGGGTGGACTTTCAACACTATTATACAAGTTACTAGACTTTATTTGCTGTTTACATATAATATCATTCTTAAAAAAGAAAAGTAAACAAGCCCACTGACACGTTTTATCCAGTACTTTATCAATGGCAATTACAGCACCTGCTTTCTTTTTGTTTTCACATTTGATGAGATTGAAAAATAAGAAAGACAAGAAAACCTCAGGCTGCCCAATGTCATGACTATTACACAACATATGTTTATCTTGTTCATTCACATTTGATCTCAATACTTTTTTTTTTTAAAAGCCAGGCACCAGGCACATTTCATCCATAACTACATTTCATATCATATATGATTGATCTTTCATATGTATTTTTCGTAAAGATGTGTTGGTGTAAAATCTGCCATCCATCTTCCAGCAGAAGATCAATACACAGATCTGCCACCAACATGTCTAAAGTCATTTTACAGAATATTAATGCCATTCACAGCACCAGTTATCTTTTTGCTTTTCAATTTTACATGATTTAAAAATAACTAAAAAGAAGAAAACAAAACCTCTACACGCCCACCTTCTACACTATTAAACAACATGCTACATTTTTCTTGTCAGTTTCCATAGATCTCAATGTTAAAAAAATAGTAAAAGAAAAAGAGAAACAAAACACAGGTATATTTATCCCATGTTATACATAAAATCATTAGAATATCAATAGCAATCACAGCATAAGTTTTTTTTTGTTTTTCACATTTGATGTGATTTATATATAAAAACGAAATAAAATAAAACCTCTTCTCAAAAAGAAAAAAAGCACAGGCACATTTTATCCAATACCATACTTAATACTTTTTTTTCATAATTATACCGTTAGTGTTTCAATACATTTTTTGTAAGATGTGTAGCTGTAAAATCTGCTATCAATCTTCCAGCTGAAGATCAATACACAGATCTGCCACCAACACAAACTAGAAGTTCTTTTACACAAAGATCAATGACAGTCACAGCTTTGTTTTTTATTTAACAATGCTGTTTAAAAAAAAAAAGAGAGAGAGAGAGAGAGAGAGAGAGAGAGAGAGAGAGAGAGAGAGAGAGAGAGAGAGAGAGAGAGAGAGAGAGAGAGAGAGAGAGAGAGAGAGAACTTCACACACCCGTGCTCACCATTATATAGCGGACATTTTTCTCCTCAATCGACGTTTTAAACAACCATTACTGAAAAAAATAAAGCACACAGACTGTCCTTATCCACTGGTAAAGGTAAAGGTGTTCCATAACCTAGGCGGTCGTAGGGGAGCGAGGCATCAAAGACCTCAGCTTCTCTAGGGGCCAGCATATTGAAGGCAGCGCCTATCTCCTCTCCCTCGCTGCTTTACCTTCCCTGACCCTAAAGAGGGCAGGTACCCATTTACAGCTGGGTGAACTAGGGGGACTGTACTGAAGCCAGGGCACGCAAACAGTCACCCATCAAACTGGTAACCACCCTCGACGCTGCTTAAGTTGACTGGGGGAAAGCGAGCCTCTGACCACTGAGATATTCAGTCTCCTTAACCACTACTGTACTTAAATCATAAAAATCTTGACATAGATTTTTCTTCAGATCTGTTGGTGCAAAATCTGCCATCAATCTTCCAGCAGAAAATCAATGTACACAGATTTGCCACCAACAGCATCTACAGTCATTTTAAGGAACATAAATAGCAATCACAAGACCAGGGTTGGGTTTTTTTGTGTTTTGTTTTCATATTTTGTTGTGAAGGGATTTATGGTAGATCTCGGACATGGGGTCAAAACTGACGAAACTTTGTTTACAAGCCCATGGTAAAAGTTATGCCATACATTGAAAGGGCATCACTTGTAAAGCCTCAAAATCAAGAATTTCTCAGTTTTCTCCACTGTTGCCAGGGAAACAATCCAATATGGCCGCCAAAACTAAAATGTTTCAAAGTTCTAAACCTTTTCATCTATAACAAGTAGCAGTAGCCTGTTTCTACAGACATATTGTACAACCTGAATTCTTTGCATTCACACAGGAAGATCTCCATAAATGTACCCAGCAATTTTTAATTCTTAAAAAAAACATGATTTTGGCCCCTTTTGGACCCTGTCTAACCTTAAATGAAATGTAAACCCTACTCCTCTCCCCACACACTTTCCACACAATCCATGACAGCTTTGACATTTGTCTTGTCAGTTTACAGTATCTTTCCTTGCAACAACAGCAACAAAAACAAAACACACAGGCACATATAACTACACACGTTTCCCGTTCTAGGGGATCTTTCCCCTGGAGTTAAAATCAGTGCTAACTCCACTCTCCCCAAAAGTCCAGATGAGACTGTAAACCGAGGCCCCATGTGCGAACCCACACAGAACATCTTGCCCACACGTTAAATCCTGTTCCGCTTTTTGTAAGAGCAGGCCATTGTGTGTCGGTGAGGAGAGATGACAAGATTTACACAACTGCATACACACGGGGACTGGATGTAAAAAAAAAAAGCACACGAGTGCTTATTCCATTATCCTCGATATAAAAGAAAATGAAAGGTGCTGGTGTAAAATCTGCCCTCAATCTTCCATCAGAAGAGCAACACGCAGATCTGCCATCAACATCAACTTATGTCATTTTAAACAAATTGATGTCAATTCACACAAACTACCAATATCAAAGGTAATCACAGATACAGCTTTGTTTCTGTTTGCACGTTTGACGTGACGTGATTAAAAAAAACATAAGACCCCCTTTCCCCACACACTTTCCACACTATATTACTTTTTTTTTTGTTGCAAATATAAAAGGTCAGCTTAAGTCCATTTTCTTCTTATACAAGACTTTAAAGAAAAAAAAGATGGACAATAATTTTTCTTGCATTTAATTTCTTTTCTTAAAAAAGGGTTTTAAATAGCTTTCTCCACCAGCAACCTCATCTCTTTTCCCCTATTCTCACAGATCTGAGTGATTCTTGAGCAAAGATAGGAGCACACCTGTGCAGACACACATGTGTGCACACACTTCGGATGAGACTATAAACTCAGGCCGTGTGCCAACACATACAGAACATCTTGCGCACACGTTAAATCCTGTTCCATTTTCGTAAGAGATGGCCATCGTGTACGGGAGAGAACAGATGACAAGATTTACAAAAACTGCATACACACGGGGACTGGATGTTAGAAAAAGCTCATAAGTGCTTATTCCATTATCCTCGATATAAAATAATTTTTAAAACTGTATTGGTGTGAAATCTGCCCTCAATCTTCTATCAGAAGAGCAATACACAGGTCTGCCATCAACATCAACTGATGTCATTTCACACAAATTAATGTTAATTTACACAAACTACCAATATCAACAACATCAGCTTCTGCACCAAATACCACCTTTACAAATCCCTCGTGATATCTATCCTCCTATATGGCTGTGAATCATGAACTCTGACAGCAGAGTTAGAGAGAGAATCCAAGCATTCGAGAACAAGTGCCACAGAAGACTCCTCAAAATATCATACAAAGAACACAAGACCAATAACTATGTGAAAGAAGAAATCAAAAAGCGTGTGGGCCCCCAAGAGCCTTTGCTCTCCACCATAAAGAGGAGAAAGCTGATGTGGTTTGGTCACACCACAAGACACAACACCCTAGCAAAAACCATCCTGCAAGGAACAGTTGAGGGCAAGAGAAGAAGAGGCCGCCAAAAGAAATCATGGGTCGACAACATCAAAGACTGGACCGCCCAACCCCTGCAACACCTCCTACTAGCCACACAGGATCGTGAAGCATGGAAAAAGATCTCTGTTGCGTCTTCTCTCATGTCCCCCCTACGTCCTTTGGGACATGGGACTGAGTGAGTGAGTGAGTGACCAATATCAAAGGCAATCACAGACACAGCTTTGTTTCTGTTTGCACATTTGATGTGATTAAAAAAAGAAGACCACCTTTCCCTACACACTTTCCACACTATATTATAATGTTGGGGGGGGGGGGGGAATGTAAAAGGTCAGCTTAAGCCTAATGTCTTCTTATACAAGACTTTAAAGAAAAAAAGATTAACAATAATATTTCTTGCATTCAATTTCTTTTAGGCAAAAAAATGGTAAGAAAAAAAAGCTTTCTCCACCAACAATGTGTTCTCTCTTTTCCCCCATTTTCAATGATCTGAGTGATTCTTGAGCAAATATAGGAGCACACGTGAGCAGACACATGCGTGCACACACTTCGGATGAAACTATAAACCAAGGCCCAGTGTGCCAATGCACACAGAACATCTTGGCACATATTAAATCCTGTTCTGCTTTTCGTAAGGGTTGGCCATCTTGTGCCGGTGGGAAAAATGACAAGATTTACAAAAACTGCATACACACCGAGGCTGGATGTAAATAGCACATTAGTGCTTATTCCATTATCCTCGATATAAAAGAATAAATGAATAAATAACTCTCTGTGTCACTCAACGCTACCACTATGATAGTTTAAATTATTTTTTCTCAGTCATTTACAAATCTATGTCATCAAATTTCTTTGTTTTCATTACATAAGCACACAATGTAAAATCTGCAACATGGATCCGTAGATATTTGCCAGCTGTATAAACTAAACAGCTCTGGTCAATTTTGTGATTACTCAGAACTAAATCATTTTGAGCTGATGTTTTGTCTAGCAATCAAACAAGAAAGCTTTTCCAATCTTCAGACAAAAATATCAGGGATGAATAAAACATCCATCCAAAGTGTGATTACCCCCCCACACACACACACACAACACACACACACACACACACACACATACACAGTCAGTCACACACACACACACACACACACACACACACAGTCACACACAGCACACAGTCACACACACACACACACCACACACACACACACACAGTCACACACGCACACAGTCACGCACAGAGTCACACACAATCACACACACAGTCACACACAGAGAGTCGCACACACAGTCACACGCACAGAGTCGCACACAATTACACAAAGTCACACACACAGTCACACACACAGACACACACACACCCAGTCACAACCACAGTCAAACACAGGGAGACAGACACAGACAGACACAGACAGACAGACAGACAGACAGACAGACAGACAGACACACACACATACACACACACACACACACAGAGGCTCAGTCATACCTCTTCCCCCACTCCCACAGCCCCAACCGCCTACTTCAATGCCCCCCCCCCCCCCCCCCCCCCCCATCCTAGCACCCCTTTCCCTAAAACTCTACCACCACCCCAACCCTCAAAACTCAAATTTGCCAATGTGTCAGCTAGTAACATGTCATCTACCTGTCTTTTGTGTCCACATGAGGGGCCAGGGTTAGTGTACAGGTTAGGAGGATTAGTATGAACAGTTAGCATGCAAAAAGGGGAAGGAAGGAAGCAAAAAGGGGAAGGAAGGAAGCAAAAAGGGGAAGGAAGGAAGCAAAAAGGGGAAGGAAGGAAGCAAAAAGGGGAAGGAAGCATGCAAAAAGGGGAAGGAAGCATGCAAAAAGGGGAAGGAAGCATGCAAAAAGGGGAAGGAAGCATGCAAAAAGGGGAAGGAAGCATGCACAAAGGGGAATGCAAAAAGAGGAAGGGGTGTGGGTCTGTTGGCTGGTCTGTCTTGTCAAAAAGCATGTGGACACAGCAGCAGATAGAACTGACGGTACTTAGCTGTAGACACAAGGATGTGGAGCTCTATTCGAAATTGTCTTTCAAAATGACTGGTCCTATCAACTGTTAAGGCTCTGCTAGTCCTATCAACTGCTGAATCTTTGTTGTACTTTCGATTCTGTTTGGATTTTGAATCACAAATTTCCGGCTCTGCTGCCATCAAAGCCGTCTCAGGCCAAAGACTTTGGAACACAATTTCTCTTTCGTTTTCCTTCCTCGGCTGGAGCTCCAAACTTTACCCGCGATGGATTTTGTAGCCTATGCAGCTTAGCCCAACCATTTAGGTAGCGGCATTCCAACTTTAGGGATGTAGTTGAGAAATCGACCTCCCAATTTTGCCAGGACAGTCGGGGAGGTACCGCCCTGCTCTTTTCGATTTTCAACTGTCATGGGATTTGTTTTGCTTTTTTCAAATATGTAATTTGATTTTCACATCAAACTGGAAAGAAAGTGTAGGGCTGAGAGTCGAACCCAGAACCTCACGGCGTTATATCCATGTAAAAAAGAACTTAACCCCCCCCCCCCCCAAAAAAAAAAAAAAGCAACAAAAACTCCCCAAAACCCATGTGATTAAAACAAAAATTACGGCCAAAACATTTAAAATGTAGCCTTGCGGAAAAAGTCTATCCCATCAGTCGCCCTCTTTTCTATCCCCACTGATCCCCACTTGTGTCCTAACCCCTCCTCCTTACACCTTTTTCCCAGAATAACGCCCATGTCCCCTCCTTTGATTACCACACACACACACACACACACACACACACACACACACACGCACACGCACGCACACACGCACACACACGCACACACACCAACAGTCCACACACACACGCACACACAGAGAATCACACACACAGAATCACACACAACACACACACACACACACACACACACAACACACACACACACACACACACACAGAATCACACACACACACACACACACACACAGAGACACACACACACACACACACACACACACACACACACACAACACACACACACACACATAAACATGCACACACACACAGAGTCACACACAGAGTCACACACAGAGTAACACACAGAGTAACACACAGAGTCACAAACACACACACAGTCACACACACACACAGTCACACACACACACACACACAGAGTCACACACACACACACACACACACACACACACACACACACACACACACACACACACAGAGTTACATTCATACACACACACACAGAGTTACACACACACACACACACACACACACACACACACACACACACACACACACACACACACACACACACCCTTTAACTGGACCCTATAAAACTTTACACTGCAGTAAATTCATGGAAAGATAACCAGAGGTAGACCACCACATCAATTGCTTCACAATACTGTAATTGTAAAGGTAAAAGGTAAAGGTGTCCCTTAACCTGTGTGGTCGTAGGGGAGCGAGGCGTCAGAGACCTCAGCTTCTCTAGGGGCCAGTATATTGAGGGCGGTACCCATCTCCTCTCCCTCGCTGCTTTTCCTTCCCTGACCCTAAAGAGGGCAGGTACCCATGACAGCTGGGTGAACTGGGGGACTCTACTGAAACCAAGGTGTGCAAATGGTCATCCATCCAATTGGTAATCACGCTGGATGCTGCTTAACATGGGCTGGGGGAAAGCAGTGCTCTGACCACTGAGCTATCCCGCCCGTCTCTCTTTTTTCCATTCATTAAAAAAAGATTAAACAAGGGGAAGGGAAGGTTAAAATAATTGTCAGACCTACAGGCTTATTTCAACCATAGTGTCTTAACTGATCATTAAATCCCCCATCCAAATGTTTTTTTAATCTAAAAGCTTGGCTGAAAATTTATGACACAAATTATTGCCTGGATGATGGGATATGCCAGGATGATAGTATTTTCTAACTGGATCCGATTCCAGTTACAAAAAAGATAAAGGAAGAAAACCAGTATAATGATAAAAAAAACTACCACCATTTTCAGCAATGTACTACAAAATAACAACTCTATTCTCTCAAACACTTGTCATTTCAAATACAAATCAGGCAACAAAACTTCAAATCACGTCTATCATTAATCAGATCAGGCGATGTCTTCTGAGGCGACAGCGATGTCTTCTGCGGTGATGGCGACGGCGAAGTCTTGTGCAGCGACGGCAAAGTCCTGGATGGTTGGTGTCCTCACCTTCCTGCCAGAACACACGTCACAATCATCATTATCATCATTCACTACATTTGTTTTTCGTTTTTGTTATTCTTTGGCTAGAGCTCCCAGGTTTATTTAAGATGAGATTTTGCCTATGTGACCGTTTTACATCTTTTTATGCCGATGGAAATTGAAAAAAAAAGTTTGGGAAATGGTTGTCTGCTGGGCCAGTGATACTGATTTGGAATGGAAACTATTTTTTTTATTAATGTTTGGGAAATGGTTGTTCGGCCAGTAATACTGATTTGTGCTACTTTACGACCTTGGTCATTTTCAGCTACAGCTAACTTAACCATAAGCCTCAAACTTTTCTCCTTCTAGAAACTTGACTTCTTGCAGCTCATCCTATGCTGCAGTCTAGGCACTGCTGAAAGTGGCATCAACATAAATCAAACCATGCACTGCATTGCACTGCACACACAAACCTGGCGCCTGTGATTTTTTTCTTACCTTTCATCACACACTGATGGGGCTTGTTGACTGACAGTGTTAAAGGTAAAGCCAAAGTCTCCTGCTTGACAATGTAAAATATAAATCAGTTTTCAAGATTATGCTGATAGTTTACTTCATAAAGCACACAGGTGTCGTGTTTATGTTGGTTTATTTATTTATTTATTTATTTATTTATTGCTATTTCTTACAGAGCATTATATTACCAGCTGGACAGGAGTCAGAATACCATTTATTATGTCACTGTCAGATTGTTACATTATATTACCAGCTGCAGAGGAGTCAGAATACCATTTATTATGTCACTGTCAGATTGTTTCATTATATTACCAGCTGCAGAGGAGTCAGAATACCATTTATTATGTCACTGTCAGATTGTTACATTATATTACCAGCTGCAGGGAGTCAGAATACCATACGTCACTGTCAGATTGTTACATTATGTTACATTACATTACATCATATTACCAGCTGGAGAGCAGTTACAATACCATACGTCATTGTCAAATTGTTAAGTATGGAGAGCAGTTACAATACCACATGTCACTGTCAGATTGTTACATTATGCTGCATTACATTACATCATATTACCAGCTGGAGAGCAGTTACAATACCACATGTCACTGTCAGATTGTTACATTATGTTACATTACATTACATCATATTACCAGCTGGAGAGCAGTTACAATACCACATGTCACTGTCAGATTGTTACATTATGTTGCATTACATTACATCATATTACCAGCTGGAGAGCAGTTACAATACCACACGTCACTGTCAGATTGTTAAGTACATTCTGGATGAAGAGTTTGCGTGTATGACTTTTCGAGTACTTCGCCATGAAGGCAGCCATACTCCAACTTCAGAGGATTTTTCTCCTTTAGAGTGCAGGATTCTTCACTACGAGCGTGTCCGGCTGAAGACAACTTGGACACACCAGTTAAAATCTAACACCATGTCAGTCGAGACCTTGGCCCTTAGCTCACATCGATAACTGACAAAGCTTTAGCCTGGGCCAGAAAAGGAATCGATGAAATTTGATGTTACCTCATCACGTCCTGACAACTGGCATGCTGTGCCGGATGGCGTGTCTGTTCTTGGGCACTTGATTCCAGTCCTGGAGCTCCTGAAAGCAGTGAAGAAATGTCAGTGACAGGGAAATGTTCACAGATCTACTAGCCTAAACCAGATTTCATGTTATCCCTTAAACAATAGATTCACAAGACTTCAATGTCGCTTTATCAGCTGAAAAAGACTTGTCTCATTTCCTGTTCTGCTTTACTAGCTCAAATCTAAAAGGATTTAGTCTCTTCAATTTGGGAGAAGATAAACCTTCATAAGTACTTTTTAAAGACTATCGTATTTCAGATTCACTTCATTTGCTTAAACTGGAAATAAGGCTTTGAAAAACAAAATCATATTCACCGAAAATACATTCTATATTTGGCTTTCAGAGCCCAATGACAACAAAGAGCTATTATACCTGTCTTTAAACCACAGCATTACCTCCACAAAGGACCCCAGTTCATGATGGCAGCCACTGCACACGGGGTCCTTGGTTCCAGTCCCACAGCCCCTGAAAGCAAGGCAGTCCCAATCAGTACCACTGAAAATTCTGCTGGTTTTCTTGGACAAACATGACAGACTCCTGACCAAGTTACTTAAAGACTGAATTAAGGAATATATTATTTACAAATAGTACTGTACTGCCCAGTTACTTTATGAGTGCAAATTTATTTGTTTCAATATTTCAAAAAGTACATAATGTTACATTTAATTTTCAAAATTATTTAAAAGCAGTCTCTTTAAGTTGATGAATCAATTTGCAAAATGTTCACAAACACAGAAAATGTTAAATGCCCTTGATTTACATAATCATGTTTATCTTTTTCGCCAACAATGAGGGATACAGGCAATTAGTTAAAAAAAAAAAAAAAAGGAAAAGAAAAAGATAAAGATAAAAGGCCTTTGGCTTTTACTGCCTAATGACAACAAAGAGTTATTATACCTGTCTTTAAACCACAGCATTACCACTCTTCCACAAAGGACCCCAGTTCATGATGGCGGCCACTGCACATGGGGTCCTTGGTTCCAGTCCCACAGCCCCTGAAAGCAAGGCAGTCCCAATCAGTACCACTGAAAATTCTGCTGGTTTTCTTAGACAAACATGTCTCCTAACCACGTTACTTAAAAAGAGACGGAATTAAGGATTGTTATTTGTAATGTGTACCATAATGCCCAATTATGTATCTTTTTTTTATATCGAGGATAGCACATAATTACAGTACGAGTTCAAATTTATTTGTTTCAATATTTCAAAACAAACTCGAACCAGTACAAAATTTTACATTTCATTTTTAAGATTATTTGAACTCAGTCTTTTTTAAGTTGATGAATCAATTTGCAAAAATGTTCCCAAACACAGAAAAAAGTTAAATGACCTAGATTTACATATGTTTATCTCTTTCATCAACAATGAGAGATTTGAGGCCATTTAGTAAAAAATAAAATGGTTGGCCACAAATGAAATTTAAAGTAATATTTTCTAACCTGGGTCTCGTTTCTGCTTCATGCAGGCAGGTGCATAGAACTTACAGCTGTGATGCTTCCCCTCATTCTGTGACTGATGGAAAGCGCTGGACCCGACTGGAGCTGTTCTGGTGTGTGGAGGCTGGCACAGGTGATGCTTCCCCTCATTCGGTGACTGATGACGCCAGACTTGAACTATTCTGGCTCTTGTTGTCCCTGGTCAAACAGACACAAGTCCCAAGTTATAGAAAAGAAAAAAAAGATATCAGGAAACGTTAGAACATATATATATATATATATATATATTTTATATATATATATATATATATATATATATATATATATTATATATATAATATTATATATTATATTATATATATATATATTATTATGTGTGTATATATAAATGTGTGTGTGTGTTGTGTGTGTGTGTGTGTGTGTGTGTGTGTGTGTGTGTGTGTGTGTGTTGTAGAATAAAACAACAGCCAGCTAGGTAGCACACTGGATTCTTGGTAGTTGGGTCATGGTTCCAAATCCCACATAAGCAGCATGAAGGGAGTTCTTTATTCCTTTTTTTTCTTCTTTCAATCTAGCCAGCCCTGACTCAGAGCCATGGGAAGACTGGGACCCCACAGTGAAGTGAAGCAGTCAACACTTTACAGATGCATTTGGGAGTATTTGAATAACTTCAATAAGCAGCATGACCCAACACTGACAACTCTTCAGTCTCATTTTTATCTCTTTTTTTATTTGAGAGAGAGAGAGAGAGAGAGAGAGAGAGAGAGAGAGAGAGAGAGAGAGAGAGAGAGAGAGAGAGAGAGAGAGAGAGAGAGAGAGAGAGGAGAGAGAGAGAGAGAGAGAGCACAAGTGAGAGAGCCAGTGAGACAGAGAGCGAGTGAGAGAGCGAGGTTTTCTTTTTGTCAGAGCCTGATCAGTTGCATGTATCATGATAGCTTGAATGCAGCGCTTTGATTTGTTTTACAGGATATAGCACTATAGAAGTTCTAGATAATATATTTAAAATGTTATTTATCATCATCATCATCATCATCAACATCATCATCATCATTATCATTAATGTCAACATTACTTACAGTGCAAGGTCGTGATGGGGCAGAGTTCCCCAGATGACATTCCAACGTCTGAAGAGAATTCTCAGGTGATTCACATGACACAGCTCCGTTGCTATAGCGATGACTCCTATGTGATCCACATGACACAGCCCCGTCACTATAGTGATGACTCCCAGGTGATCCACATGATGACTAACCAGGTCAGGACCCGTGTCCAATAAAGGGTGGGAAGGAAGAAACTGAAATAAATGCTTGGAAAATGTGAGGGGACGGCGGAGTCACACTCCCTTAGAACCGCTGTGCCAAAGATGAAGTCACACTCCCTCAGAACCACTGTCTCAAAGATGCCAGTAGGTGAGAGAATAGCTCTCCCCCATAACCACTGTTCCAAAGAAAAATTCACACTCCCTCATAGCCACTGTCCCAAAGATGAGGCAACCGTCATCACCACCATCTCAAAAGCCTTTGTAGGTGTCGTCACTGTTTCAACACCAAGACATCACTGTCACCTAGATTGCTCTCCTTCCATCTCTTGCACTGTTTTGTCCCTAGTTTCAAATCTAATTCTACTCTTTTTGATGCTTTTTTTTTTTTTTGGGGGGGGGGGGGGTTCCCCCTTGAAAGTAGTTTTATTTTCTAATGCTATGCTAGTTTGGTTTTATTTCCTATTTTATCATTTTTTTGTGGAAAGGTTTTAACATTTTATTTCATTTATTTTAGTCTGTCCTATTCTGTTCTATTTAATTCTACCTTTATTTTAGCAAGAGATCAGAGATGCAATCAGAAATGTGGCGCCCAGTGATCGTTCAAAGGCAACTGGCAGTTCAGTTCAATGGCAGAGACATCGTCTGACAAAGAACTTCAGTGCCAACATCTGCATGGTCGGGACTCGTGAACACTAAAACACTTAGAACTTTGGCAATAGCAGAATATCCCCATTCTAAGACCTCTGGGAATAGCAGAATATCCCCAGTCTGAGATCTCTGTGAATAACAATATCCCAATTCTGAAAACTCTGGGAATAGCAGAATATCTCCATTTTGAAAACTTTTGGGATAACAGAATATCCCCATTCTGAAAACTTTGGGGATAGCAGAATATCCCCATTCTAAGACCTCTAGGAATAGCAGAATATCCCCATTCTAAGACCTCTGGAAATAGCAGAATATCCCCATTCTGAACACTTGGGGGATAGCAGAATATCCCCATACAAAAAACCTTGGGATAGCAAGACTATCCCCATTTGAAAACTTCAGGTCTGACATATTCCTTCCTCCTCCATTCTTTTCCTTCCTCCATTCCCTACCCTCTATATAACAAAGGCCCAACCCAGCTAAACGCCAGGCCGATTAAGGTAAGATGTTCTGAGGTTGCTGAGAAGCTTCTGATGACAAAAAAGACAAAATAAAAAAGTAAGAAAAAATTATGACCTTACTATAGGAGAAGAGTAAGAGAAGGCCTGTGTGGTGTGTGTGTGTGTGTGTGTGTGTGTGTGTGTGTATGTGTGTGTGTGTGTGTATGTGTGCGTGTGTGTATGTGTGCGTGTATGTGTATGTGTGCGTGTATGTGTATGTGGTGCGTGATGTGTATGTGTGCGTGTGCGTGTGTGTTTGTATGTGCACTGTGTGTGTACAGGGGGGGGGGAGTGTTTTGTTTTTTTTATTTCGAGGATAATGGATTAAGCACTCATGTGCTTTTTTTTTTTACATCCAGTCCCAGTGTGTATGCACTTTTGGAAATTTTGTCAGTTCCCACCGTACACAATGGCCTACTCTTCCGAAAAACAGAAGGGGTTTTATCATGTGCATCAGATGTTCTGCGTGCGTTCACACATGGGGCGTTGGTTTAAAGTCTCATGGGAAGGACTCCTGAAGGGAGTGGAGTCGGCACTGATGTTAACTCCAGCGGAAAAATCCCCTCGACCGGGAATCCAACCGGTAAACTAGGAGTTGTTAGCATGTAGGTATACATTGAACGGAAAACACCACTAACCTTTGTATGGAATGAAACAATCTGCGTGTAGATTAGCACCTTCAGTTGATGCCGAACTTGTTGGAAGAGGGCAAAGAAGACCAACTGGCGATACAAACCACTGCAATCTCAACTGAAAACATGATTTCGTGCTCACTTCATAATCGGAAGGGTCCCCGCGCATGTCAAGTGCCAGGGTGGGATAACTCTGCCTTCATTGGCAGTAGGAAGCTTGTTCTATATTTGGCTAAACAGCAACGAGTTGACGACGTACTAGATTTAGTTTTCAACACGATACTTGCAAAAATTGGAGTATAATAAATGTGCAGGCGTTTGATTCCTACCACAATTTTTTTTATAGAAATGATAATGACAATAATGATAATAATAATGATAATAATAATGAAAATATGCTACTACTACTACTACTACTACTACTACTACTACTACTACTACTACTACTACTACTATACTACTACTACTACTACTACTACTACTACTACTACTACTACTACTACTACTACTACTAATAATAATAATAATAATAATGATGATGATGATGATGATGATGATAAATGGAATTTATATAGCCCTGTATCTTGCAAAAACAAATCAAATGCCTCTCCTATCTTTCTTTTTTCCCTTATTTCAGCATTTACACTTTTTTTTAATGTTTGTTAGGTAATATTTTCATTACTTGTTAAATTTTGTTAGTTACACAGGGGAAAGTGTGTGCATGCTGGTTTGTTTTTTTCTTTAATGATTTTGTTATCTGTTCCTACCAGCACACATAGCCTGCTTTTCTGAAAGGTAGAATGGGGTTTTAACATGTGGGCAAGATGTTCTGCTGCCTTTGCACACGGCCTAGGTTTATAGTGTCATTCGAAGAGACGGGAGAATGAGACGGGATAGCATAATGGTCAGAACATTGCGCTCGCAATTTGACGACCTGAGTTCGACTCCCGTTCGAGGGGATTTTTCCCCTGGAGTTAACATCAGTGCTGACTCCACTCTCCCCAGAAGTCTTTAGATGAGACTGTAAACCAAGGCCCCGTGTGCGAACGCACGCAGAACATCTTGCGCACACGTTAAATCCTGTTCCGCTTTTCGTAAGAGTAGGCCATTGTGTGCCGATGGGAACAGATGACAATATTTACAAAACTGCATACACACGGGGACTGGATAAAAAAAAAGCACATGAGTGCTTATTCCATTATCCCGATATAAAAGAATAAATAAAATATAAAAAAAAAGAATGACTTAAAAATTCAGTTGATTTTTTTCCCGTCAAACTGGGAAGAAAGGGCAAGGCCGGGAATGAACCCAGAACCTCAGGTTTACTTGTTGGCAGACAAATGTCTTAACCATCTTGCCACCTTCCTTCCACAAAGTCATGGTCAGAAGAGCTGCATAAACGTGATAAATGTCTATTTTATTGCAATTACAAAAAAATGTTTTTAATGGAAAGGGTACATTAGTGAGTAGCCGCCGCGGTAGTCTAGTGGATAAGCACCGGCCTGATGAGCCTTAGGCTCGGGACAGACTTTAACTAACTTTTAACATTAGTGAGTGGCCATACAACAATATGGTTTCATTATTTAGATTCAGGTGTATTAGTCATTCATTGCCAATTAAAACAAAATTAGTGAACAGTATTAAACATGAAAATCATCTTTGTAAACAATGCAACATGAAAACATACATGAGTTTCACTTTATAATGGAAAATCCAGTTTTCTATGCTTTGAAGAATGTTGTACCTCATGAATATCTAGATCCATGTACACATTTTGCAAATGGTTCTCTTCTGACGAATAGACTATATTAAGATATAAGAAATTGATCGTCAAGAGCAAAGATGCATGACATTGTTGGAAAGGTTGACTACATTTTTATTTTTGTTACATGCAGTGTTATAAACATTTTTGTTAATGCAAACTACATATGTTACAGTTGATTTCGTTTACTGAAATCCTCCATGCCCCAAGAGGGGTTAAAGGCAAATTAAATCTTGAAT
>CM060346.1:36480967-36498467 GCA_030674155.1 Stramonita haemastoma | reverse complement strand
AAAAAAAGTACATGAATGGTTATTCCATTATCCTCAAAATAGAAGAATAAATAAAGAAATAAAAATAACACACACACGCACGCACGCACGCACGCATGTACGCACGCACGCACGCACGCCCCACCACACACACACACACACACACACACACACACAACTCCTTTTTATCAAGCAAGCTTCTTCACTGCAGGTGGAAAATCTGACAGTGGAAGGGAGACAACCTACTGGTTGTTCTGTGGAATTATGTTGTGTGAAGAGCAGTGAAGTCTTGTTCTGGCTTGCTGTTGTTGTTGTTGCTGTTGTTGTTGCTGCTGTTTTCTGTTGATAATAACACCATTCAGTCTGACACTATATAAGACACTGACAGCCTTCAAGACACTGACTTCCTGCCTAAGGTCTTCCCTCCTTCATCATCAGTGCATACCCTTCAAACCCCCCCCCCCCCCCCCCCCCCCTCTTCATCACCCTGCCTTAGAGAGAGAGAGAGAGAGAGAGAGAGAGAGAGAGAGAGAGAGAGAGAGAGAGAGAGAGAGAGAGAGAGAGAGAGAGAGAGAGAGAGAGAGAGAGAGGAAGGCAAGGCAAGGCAAGGCAAGGCAAGGCAAGGCAAAGTATTTTATTCGAGGATAATAGATAAGCACTCGTGTGTTTTTTTTACATCCAGTCCCCGCCCTCTTCAGGGATACATCAAGTTGAAAAGATACTAAACAATAAAACTTTACGCAGTACCAAACAACACACAAGAATAAGGACACTATATATGATAAGGTAATAAAAATGCACTCGTTCAGAAGACAAAAATCAGAAGTCACAATAAAGATTTTGATTATGGAAGAAAGAAAAGTGTTAATAGGTAAAGAGCAAACAAGAGAACAAGATGAAATAAACAACTGAAAACATCAATCCACCACCATCTGTCAAAAATTATATATGTGATATAAATCATACATTTGGATAAAAGGGGGGGGGGGGGAATTAACTAATATCCTTATTGGAGGGGGGGGGGGGGGGAGAGATACTACCAATAAAAATATAAAGAAAAGAAAAGAAAAGAAGAAAAAAAGAAAAAAAAGTTACATAAAACATCCTAGATGTTTCAAAACAATAAACAATTATAATGATCCAAATACCAAAAGTAAGGAACCATACCAAGTATTAAACAACAGGCAAAAATTAACACAGAGATACAATATTAAAAAGTCACTCATTCAGAATACGGAAATGAGAAGTAAGAATCAATGATGATTTTGAGTTGAATAAAAGAAAACAAGAAAAACAAGAATAAACAAAAACAAAACAAAACAAAGAAAAGGCGCAATAATTAAAGAGTAAACATGAGAATATGATGAGGTTAAATGACTGAAAACATCAATCCACCACCATCTATCATCAGAATAAGTCCCATAAAACATAAGTTTTGATAAAAGGGGAGAAAGATCAACAACAACAGGTAAGGAATAAGACAGAGATACAATATTAAGGTAATGTTATAAAAAGGCATTCATTCAGAAACAAAATATGAAGTAAGAATCAATGATGATTTTGATTTGAATTTTTAAAAAAAACAAAAAAACAAATAAACAAACAAAAACAAAACAAAGCAACAAAAAAAAAGAAAGAAAAAAAAAGGGCGCAATAGTTAAAGAGCAAACATGAGAATATGATGAGGTTAAGTGTCTGAAAACATCATTCCACCACCGTCTATCATCAAAATAGTCCCATAAAACATAAGTTTTGATAAAAGGGGAGAAAGAACAACAACAAAAAACCCAACTCACACACACACACAACACACACACACACACACCACACACACACACACACACACACACACACACACACACACACTGGGGCGCAATAATTAAAGAGCAAACATGAGAATATGATGAGGTTAAATGACTGAAAACATCAATCCACCACCATCTATCATCAAAATAGTCCCATAAAACATAAGTTTTGATAAAAGGGGAGAAAGAACAACAAAAACAAAAAACCCAACTCTCTCTCTCTCTCTCTCTCTCTCTCTCTCTCTCTCTCTCTCTCTCTCTCTCTCTCTCTCTCTCTCTCTCTCTCCACTACTCACACACACACACACACACACACACACACACACACACACACACACACACACACAGAGGGAGGGAGAAAGAGAAGGGGGAGAAGGAGAAGGGGATATAATTGGTTTATTATTTTTGGTGCATCAAGTGGATTAGAAGGTGATTTTTGAAGGTTGTCAATGATTGGTGCTCTTTAATTGAATCGGGAAGGGAGTTCCACAGCACAGGGCCTGAGTATAGTAAACTAGATTTAAAGAAGTCTATTCTTGGGATTGGGACACTTGGCTTTTCAGTATTTCTGGAATGATTCATTGCGAACTTATCTCTTAAGGATGTGGGGACAGCTCCTGCCATTATCTTAAACATCAAAATGTCTTTGTTATATTTTAGTCTTTGTTGTAGGGGGAGAATATTTAACTGGGTATAATCCACTTCAAGTAAGGTTGTTTTCTTCAGAAGGATAAGTTTGAGAGCACGTTTATACAGACTTAATAACGGTTTCATAGTGTTTGCACTGGCAGAATCCCAGAGGGTTGAGGCATAGTCTATTGAGCATGAGGATTGTATGTCAGCTTGGAAGAATAATTTCCTTGAATTGTAGTCAAGGAAATGTTTAATTTTAGTCAATTGGTATACTCTTTGAGACAAATATTTGCATAGATGAGATATGTGGTAGAACCAGCTGAGATTTTCATCGATTGTTACTCCTAGAACTTTGTGATGAGAGATTTGTTCAATTGCTTCCTTTCTTATATGGATTGGAAACTGTTTATGAAGTAAATTTTGTCGCTTTTGTCTGGTGGTGATAAGCATACATTTTGTTTTTGGGGGGTGAATAGACATATGGTTCAGTTCTGTCCATTTGACAAGATCATTGCAGCTTTGTTGTAATATGGTTGCAAGAGAGTCAGTGTCGTTATGGCTTGTAATTATGGTTGTATCAGCAGCAAATAGTTCACATTTAGATTTGATAAGTAGAGGAAGGTCATTTATGTATAAGGAAAAGAGAATAGGTCCTAGTATAGATCCCTGTGGTACTCCATAATGAATGGGTTTTAGATTGGATGTGGATGTAGTTGTTGAGACACACTGTTGTCTATTTTTAAGATAAGAAGCGAGTAGTTCTAGACTATTTGATGATAGATTGTACAGGTCTAGCTTTCCGATGAGAAGTGTGTGGTCAATTGTATCAAATGCTTTTTTGAAATCTACAAATAATACTCCACAAAATTTGTTTTCATTAATGTTTGATAGCCAGTTGTCTATGAGACTAGTCAGTGCAGTATGACACGAGTGATTTTGTCTGAATCCTGATTGATTAGGGAGAGAGAGAGAGAGAGAGAGAGAGAGAGGAGAGAGAGGAGAGAGAGAGAGAGAGAGAGAGAGAGAGAGAGAGAGAGAGAGAGAGAGAGAGAGAGAAGAAGACAGACAGACAGACAGACAGGACAGAGACAGACAGACAGACAGACAGACAACAGACACAGGAGGGAAGAGAGAGAGAGAGAGAGCAGACAGACAGACAGAAGAGACGACAGAGAGACAGGAGTAGGTGTGTGTGTGTGTGTGTGTGTGTGTGTGTGTGTGTGTGTGTGTGTGTGTGTGTGTGTGTGTGTGTGTGTGGTGCGTGCGTGCGTGTGTGTGGTGTGTGCACGCATATGTGTGTGTGTGCTTGCCTGTGTGTGTCTTCTTGTTGTTGTCTTCAATTTAACGTCTGTTCACTCTTGGTGATATTAGACGGGAAGGTGGAAAGTGCAGTAGAAGTGCAAAAAAGGAGAGAAAGCATGTGTGTTGGTGTTTGTGTGGCTTAATGTTAAAAACAATATACAATGATAAACAAAATACGGAAACTATCTTATTCATGAGAAAAAAGTAAACCTCAAACATGAACCAACAAAGGAAAAAAAAGTTGTAACTACAACAAATATTCAAGTGGACTGAGCAGAAGACATCTAGCAATGGGGATGGCTAACTTTGAATTTTCAAATACATTTTCCAGAGACTGCTCTGAAAAAGTAGGTAATACGAGTATTGGAAATGTGATCTCCACATAGACATCTAACATTTTTACAGAATTTTGTAACAAATGCATTTAATTCAATTCTATGATATAGTGTATTATGTCTTCTTGTTACATGACTTCTATTTGTTTGAGAAGGATTCATATAACAAGAAATACGAGCAATAGTCAGACAGCTCTGTAAAGATCGTTTTTTTTAATTGACCAGATTCTTTAAATTTTCCCCACAACGCTTGTTCTAAGAAATGGTAACCCTGATGTAAAGATATGGGAACATGCAGTTCTATTGAATCCATATTATGGTTTGCCCCCTTTTTTGCAGCTTTGTCAGCCCATTCATTTGAAAAAATTCCAGCGTGTGAGGGTACCCCCCAAAAAGTGACAGGTATACCTCTTAAGCTTAGGAGGTGTATAACTATTTAATTTCAAAAATAATTCTGGATACTTTCTTGGAATTGGGAGATTGTATAGAATACAGTACTGATTTAGAATCTACACAGAGTAAGATGTGAAAAAGAAAAAAAGGAAAATCAAAGATATAGTTAAGAGCCATAAGAATAGCAGTAAGTTTAGCTGTATATATTAAATGATGTTTACCAAGATTGTACGATTTCTCTGTTTTAAGAGCTGGTATGACCAATGCTGAACCTGTTTCATGATTTTCTAAAAACTGATCCATCTGTATAAACTTTTAAATAGTCAGCATACTTGTTTTCAACATGAGTGGACATCTGCAACCATGATATTTTGATTTTCCTTTTTGTTTTTCATTAGTGTATTCTATATAAAAATATGCTTTATTTATCTCCCATGAGGGACATATTAAAGCTCCTTCTTGTGTTTCTAAATCATACTGATTAAGTTCGGATTTTTGGAAGAGGTCAGATACATATGTTCTAATAGGTTTAAACTCGAAATGTCTAGCCCTTTTTGGAAAATTCATTTCTCATCGAATTTTAAATTCACTAGAAAGAAAATTGTCATGTGTGTGTGTGTGTGTGTGTGTGGTGTGTGTGTGTGTGTGGTGCGTGTGTGTGTGGCGTGCGTGCGTGCGTGCGTGCGTGCGTGCGTGCGTGCGTGGTGTGTGTGCATAGCAAGATTAAAAAAAAAACTACAAAACTGCTCACAAAAGGGGACTAGATGTAAAAAATAGGCATGAGTGCTTAGTTCATTATCCTTGAAATAAAACAAGATAAAAGAATACCCCCTCCCACCCACCCACACACACATAAGCACATTTTGTTTTGCATCTTACATTTTACACCACTTGAAGTCACAGCACATTTTTTTTTGCATCTTACATTTTACACCACTTGAAGTCACAGCACATTTTTTTTGCATCTTACATTTTACACCACTTGAAGTCACAGAAGATTTCTCTGTCTGAAATTCAGGCTGCTCTCCCAGAATAGCCACAAGAGCAGCGTCACCCTTTTCATATTTTGTTTCTCTTTCTGTCTGCAACTGTATTTGACTCCCTATCGGAGTGACTTTTTTCTCTAGAATTTTACCAGGGACAACTCTCTTGTTGGGTTCTTTAATATGCACTAAATAATTATGTGTAACACACAGGACCTCGGTTTATTGACTGAAAGACTAGGACCCATGCCACCACTCATGTCTTATAGGTGGGGTAAACATTTTGAGCCCAAAAGGGATTCAGACTATCCACACTTTAACAGACTTTTTGCTTTCTAGACTGCTGCATTACCTCTAGACCACTGATTCCCATACACACACATGGATGTGCTGCACCCTGGGCGCGCCAACACACAACACACACACACACACACACACACACACACACACACACACACACACACACACACACACTGACCACCCGGGTTCAATTCCTGGTTGAGGAGATTTTTACTTTGAAGTTAACATCAGTGCTGACTCCACTCCCCCCAAAAGTCTTTCAGATTAGACTATAAACCGAGGCCCGTGTGTGAATGCACGCAGAACATCTTGCGCACACGTTAAATCCTGTTCCGCTTTTCGTAAAAGTAGGCCATCGTGTGCCGGTGGGAACAGATGACATTTACAAAACTGCATACACACAGGGACTGGATGTAAAAAAAAAAAAGCATATGAATGCTTATTCCATTATCCTCGATGTAAAAGAATGAAATCAATAAAATAGAATAAAACACACACACACACACACACACACACACACACACACACACACACACACACACACACACACACACACACACACACACACACACATCCTGGTATCAAGCAAGCATTCTCACAGCATGCCTTAAAAAAATGACAGTGGAAGGGAGACAACCAACTGGCTGTTCTGTGGATCCTGATCATGTCTTGTACTGTGAACAGCTGTGAAGTGGGAGAGGGATGGGCTCCGCCAGGTTCGATTTGCCCAAGATACACTCATGAAGACAGCTATCAGAATCTCCATACCGGATCGGTCGTCGCCCAGGTTACCAAGGACCGTGCCTTCTGTAGCACATCAGGACAGAAGTAGAAAGTATGCTACTTGTGTACAACGCAGAAAATCCGTGCCAGAAACTACATCACCATTGGCACTTGGAATGTACGAACACTAAGAGCCACAGACAAAGTGGAAGAACTAACACATGAGATATGCCACATACCAATGGCACCTCCTTGAGCTCTGTGAAGTAAGGTAGAAAAACATGGGAGAAACAACGACCCAGGAAGACCACAAAGCATACTGTACTGGAAAACAGGATAAGCATGAACAGGGTGTGGGGTTCCTCATTCACAAGGACATTGTGAACACCGTCATAAGCTGTCGGCCAGTGTCCAGCAGACTTATTACCATCCGCTTAAGAGCATCCCCCTTCAACATCACAGTAGTACAGGCTTACGCCCCTATATCAGACAGCACAGATGAAGAAATAGAAGAATTCCATGACCAACTACAAGGGGTTCTAAATCAAATTCTTGGGAAAGATATCCTTGTTGTACAAGGTGACTGGAATGCCAAGATAGGAGTAGATGCCTACAAAGACTGGGAGGGCATTTGTGGACCACACTGCAATAAAGAAACAAATGAAAGAGGCTTGAGACTCCTGGAGTTTGCCAGTAAAAGCAATCTCCAGATAGTGGCCCACATAAAAAATCCAGAAGATGGACATAGCATAGTCCAAATGAAGAAAATCAAAACCAAATAGATTACATCCTGGTGAAGAGACGATTTAGGTCTGGCGTAAACACTGCACAGACACGAAACTTTCCAGGAGCGGACATAGGGAGTGACCATGATCTTGTAATAATGACATTCCGACTCCGTCTCAAAAAACTTCACAAGCAGAACAACATCAGGATCAAGTTTGACCTCGAAAAGCTGAAGGTTCCAGAGGTAGCAGACATTTTTCAGGCAAGGATAGGGGGGAAGTTCGCAGCACTCGCTCTGAAAGACTCAGATGATATGGATATAGATACCTAGATGGATGGTTTCAACACAGCAGTGACTGAACCAGCAAGCAAACTTCTTGGCAAACATCGATCAGTCAAAAAACATTGGGTCACACCTAACATCCTGCAACTATGTGACAAACATTCAGAGTTTAAGAAAAATAAAAAATGTGACACTCCACCACATAATGAGACGGAGTGCACATCCGGTCAATTTTTAGTTATTGACATGTCATTAATGTGCAATAAAGTGGCTATCAAATACAAAAATCAGATCGAAAATCGGACAATTCTGTGCAACATTATTACAAATTGAAATGATAGACTGCAGGATGTGACAAAATGAGAAACGGGCAAGTTTATTTTAGTAACAGGTTGTCAGAATGAGTGCTTTGGTATTTTCAAAACACATTTAAAAGCAAAAGGAATAAAAATTATACCTTGATATTTCATTATAAGATAAATAAACAGATCTAGTTTAATAATCAATCAAAATCACAAAATTGACAACTTGACCCCCACCTGCCTTTAAAGGCTCCTAGCGCAAAATTGGATTATGTGCTAAGCGACTCATTTCGTGGTGGAGCGCCACAAATGAACCAGAACAAAGAGCAGAGCAATATAAGGCAATCAACCAAAGAATCAGGGAGTTCATAACAGAAGCAAAGGAGAAATGGATTAGTGAACAGTGTCAGAACACTGAAGAAAACATCAAGAAAAACAACAGCAAGAAAGCATATCAACTGGTGAAAGACCTGACTGGCACAAAACAGGGAAGAAGCTCAACAATCCAAGACAAAAATGGGAAGTGCCTCACTGATGACCAGGATATTCTGAACAGTTGGACAGAATACTGCTCCAACCTGTATAACTACGAAACCACAAGAGATTCAGAAGTCCTCAATGTCATCACAAGCACAGATACAGACAGCTACTCTATCCTGCGAGAAGAAGTGGAAACAGCAGTCAGATTGCTGAAAAAGGGGAAGGCAGCAGGGGCTGACAACATTCCATCTGAGTTGCTTCAAGCTGGAAGGGAAGCCATGATCAACTCTCTACTAAAATTCTGCTACAAGATCTGGCAGACAGGAAAATGGCGAACACCATGGACACAGTCACTCATCATCACCCTTCCCAAGAAAGGAAATCTTCAGCAGTGCCAGAATTACCACACAATCAGCCTCATATGCCACCTAAACAAGGTCATGTTGAAGATTACACTGAAAAGACTGAAGCCACAAGCAGATACCATCATTGCTGAAGAAAAAGCAGGTTTCAGAACAGGGCGTAGCACAACTGAACAGATATTCAACCTCAGAATACTCTGTGAGCGATACCTTCAAAACCAACAAGACCTCTACCACGAATTTATTGATTTTAAGAAGGCATTCGACAAGGTATGGCATGCAGCTTTGTGGGCAACCATGAATTTGTACAGAATCAATGTAAACCTGATCAGTCATCAAAGAGCTGTACAACAAGGCCACCAGTGCAGTGTACTACAACAGCAGCATTGAAGAGTGGTTTCGAACGACAGTTGGAGTAAGGCAGGGCTGTCTACTCTCACCCACTCTTGTCAACATCTCCCTGAGATAATCATGGCTGATGCACTGGAACACCATAAAGGATCAGTCAGCATTGGTGGCAGAACGATCACAAACCTTCGCTTCGCAGATGACATTGACGGACTAGCAGGATCAGAACAAGAGCTTGCTAGCCTAACAGAGCACGGGCAGGGACATCAGTGCAGAGAAGATCAAACTGATGACCAGTAACGCCAAGGGCATCAGCACTAATATCAGGGTCAATGACCAGAAGCTGGAAACGGTTCAAAGCTTCAAGTACTTGGGAGCCATTGTATCAGACAAGGGGTCCAAGCCAGAGGTAGTATGCAGGATTGCACAGACAATAACAGCACTGTCAAATTTGAACACCATCTGGAAAGATAAAAATATCTCACTCAACTCCAAGATCAGACGAATGCGCTCCCTTGTCATATCCATATTCCTGTATGCCTGTGAATCGTGGACCCTGACTGCAGATTTGGAGAGAAGAGTACAGGCAGTAGAGATGAGATGCTTCAGGAGACTCCTTGGCATCTCCTGCAGAGACCACATGAGCAACAAAGACGTGCATAACAGAATCCAGCAAACCATTGGTCCCTACGAAAATCTTCGATAAATCATAAAGAAGCGTAAACTTAAATGGTACGGGCATGTCACAAGATCAAAGGACTTGCAAAACCAATACTGCAAGGCACTGTCCAAGGAGGAAGAAAAAGAGACAGACCAAGGAAGAGATGAGAGGACAACATCAGCGAATAGACCGGCCTAGAACTCAACAAAATTTTGAGAAAAGGCAGAACAGAGAGAGGAATGGAGAAAACTGGTTGTCAAGTTTTCGGGGGTACACCCACAGCCGCCAGACTAAGGAATAGATAGATAGATAGATAGATAGATAGATAGATAGATAGATAGATAGATAGATAGATAGATAGATCATACATACATACATACATACATACATACATACATACATAATAATAGATACATATATAGACAGACAGACAGACAGACAGACAGATAGATAGATAGATAGATAGATAGATAGATAGATAGATAGATAGATAGATAGATAGATAGATAGATAGATAGATAGATAGATAGAACTCTCATACAAATTAAATTAGGGTTAAAAACAACTTAACTGTCATTCCTCCATAACCCAAACAGCGATAGGAATATTATGCTGTTGAAGATTGACTCTGTGTGTGTGTGTGTGTGTGTGTGTGTGTGTGCGTGCGTGCGTGCGTGCGTGCGTGCGTGCGTGCGTGCGTGCGTGCGTGTGTGTGTGTGTGATCAAGAGAGAGAGACAGGGAGAGACATATAGAGAGAGACAGAGACAGAGAGACAAAGATATTGTACAGTGTGCAACTAAATACAGATGAAAACGGTATAAAACCCAACTGTACTGTCGTTGCTTGTATGAAGGCCCTGGCCAGCCATTAGGGTTTAACCCAGGACTAGGACCGCATTGTGGGTGACGTGACCTGAAGGCTTGTCACTAGTCCCCTGTCTTACTCCACAGAGCTGCAGGGAGATTGTCATCTGGGATTGGAAGAATCTGTATTGAAGGTACACGCTACACACTTCCTACCTGACCACCCCACCTGCAGCTGTCAGCAATGTACACTGGAACACACATTTTCACAAGAAACCAGGATAATATATATATATATATATATATATATATATATATATATATAATATATATATACATAATACTATATACAGAACGTCCACTTGATCGTAACTTTATTATTTCTTTCAAAAGATACATTGTCAAGAATAAATGAAAAACACGAAAAAAAACCCTCAAAAATGTATCCATAGAACGTTGTTATCAAATTCTTAAGTGTAAATGTATAGACGTTAAAATAGAACGCTATTACCAAGTGCACTTTTGTAAATGATACACTTTAAAATAGAATCGATTATTAGCAAAATCCACATTGTAAATGTATACCTTAAATAGAACGTTTTATCAAATACATTGTCAAATGTATACACGTTAAAATAGAACGTTATTACAAATCCACATTTGCAAATGTATACACGTTAAAATAGAACGTTATTAGCAAATCCACATTTGCAAATGTATACACGTTAAAATAGAACGTTATTAGCAAATCCACATTTGCAAATGTATACACGTTAAAATAGAACGTTATTAGCAAATCCACATTTCAAATGTATACACGTTAAAAAGCAATGAAATCTTGTAAATTAGTATAAAAAAAGTTTTAAATGATCCAAACTTATGTTGTACACACATCCACTTTCAGAAGTAGTGTACAGCTGTTCATTCTATCTATACAAACAAAGAGCAATCATCCACATTGGTGATCTTGTACGTTACAATGGCTTCAGAGGAAAACTGTTCATATCATATCGTACACACACACACACACACACACACACACACACACACACACACACAACACACACACACACACAACAAACTAAATCGCTGCGCGGACGGGAATGGCACATGGAGAGATGTGGTCTTTTCCCAAGTCGATGTTGGGCAAACGGTAGGAGGGATCCCTCATCAGCAGGATCCTGCTCAGGGCCTGGGCCACCTGACTGTGCGCACTGAAGGCGTTGAAGTTCAGCACCAGCCTGAGGAGCCCTGGGCCGATGAAGGCCGATAGCAGGATGACCTGTTCTTTGACGGCCATCAGCAGAGCCTCCACCCCCTCCTCCCCAATTCTGTTTCGAGAGAGGTTGAGGCTGATCAGAGAGCGGTTGCCAGGCAGCCACAGGTCGCCCTGGTGGATGAAGCCGGCCTGAAGCAGCGGGTGCTGCCCATAGGACATTGCCTCTCTGTCCTCAGCCGTCAGCCAGGAGGGCTTCACGCGGGGTGCCGACACGTTCAAGGCTGGGTCCACTTCCAGCGCAATCTTGACACAAGGCTCACAGTCCTCCCAGCCACTGTGCTCGTTTCTCTTCCCACAGGGCCGCCCCTCCCGCTTCCCGCCCTTCTCCTCCTTACCCTGGTTGGCCAGCCCCTCTTTCTTCAGCTTGTGCGAGCTGCTGACGTGCCGTAACTGGCCCTTTGTGTTCTGACACATGCTCGCGCCACGGAAATTTCGTGGACTGCCTTTCACCGCCAACATGCTCTGCTGCGTTCTGGGCAGCTCTTTGAGAGACGTGTGCTGGGCCAGCTCAGCGTGGATCAGAGTCTTTCGGACTTCCTGCCATTCCTCCTCCACCCGGAACCACGACAAGGCCTCGGCCAGACACACCGCCCCGACACTGCTCACCTGGTTGGAGGCGAGGTTCAAGACCAGCAGGCTCCGGTTCAGCTTCAAGGCATCGGCCAGATGCCCCACCCGACATCCCCGATGCAGTTCCCGCACAGGTTGAGCGAGAGCAGAGGGGCGCTGGGGCCCGTGGCGAGGGACCCCAGGGACAGGGCGATGCCCCTCACCTCCCTGTCCGTGATCCCGCACCACCGCAGCGACAGGTGCTCCAGGGCGGTGTTGGGGCTCAGCAGCAGGGAGGCCAGGGGCATCTCCCTCAGGGGGTTGTTGTCCAGGACCAGCGTGGTGAGGCGAGGACACTTGCAGAGACTGGCGCCCAGCAGGGTCAGGCTGCGCATGTCCAGGGCGGTGTTCCACAGCTGAAGGGTGTGCAGACTGTGCAGAGCCGCCCAGCACTGGGTCAGCACCCCCATCATCACTCCCTCCACCTTCCACCCCCGGATGTGGACCTCCGTCACCGTGCGGTCATCCTCCGCCACCTCCACCTCCACCTGCACCCACACACTGCCTCACCTGCCAAGCCAAGCCAATCTAAGCCAATCCAATCCAGTCTTGTTTCTAGCCCCGCAGACCACAGAGGCCATATGGGGGCTGTCACCTCGTCAAGCTTTCTTTAAAGGGCAGAGGAACACGTGCAACTGTTACACAGGCATGGTGCCACTCCTTGCAATGTTCTGTTAGTGCCCTAAAAAGTGGTGGGAAAATTTTGTATTGTTACAGGATCACTGGGAAAAATGAAGAATGCACGTGCCTGCATGGTGCCTGCGTGCGTGCTTGTGTGCGTGGGTGGGTGCATGTGTGTGTGTGTGTGTGTGTGTGTGTGTGGGTTTTTCGTACGGCAATTTTCTTCAAGCTGACGTCAAGTATGTAAAGTTTTGGGTAGAGCTATCTGAAAGCATCTATTGACAGTAGGGCCTTCTCTTGAGGCCTTCTCTTAAGGTCAGGTCAGAGTTCCCCTTTGCTACTGGCAAGCCACTAAGGCAGTACTTCCTAAAGCCAACTAAAACCACAGCCCTCTGTCACCCCACTCTGCTCAGCCAATCAGTGCCGGTAGAGGTGGATGCATCCTTTCAGATTCATATCTCTCGTCCTAGTTTTGCTCTTCAAATTGTTTTTCTTGTCGTGCATTTGCCATTTCATTACAGTTGCCTGTTCTTTGTTTCTTTTTCAGAGGGCTGGGTGTATATATAAAACAGATAATAATAGATAAGCTATTGTTATGTTTATGCTACAAGTAGTACCTTACCTTAACCTGACTAATAAATAAGCTATTGTTATGTTTATTCTACAACCTCTATAAATAAAATGTGTTCGTTGTTAAGCTGGGTTTCAACATGGCAATGACATAATTATCTCGTTTACGTATTTCGTTCCGAGGAATCTAAATGGATCGGTGGTCTAGAGGTAACGTGCCTACATAGAAAGCAAAAAGTCCGGGTCAGAAGTGTGCGAAGTTTGAATCCCGTTTGGGCCAAAACATTTCCCCATCTGTTAAACCATGAGTGGTGGTCTGGGTGCTAGTCTTTGGAATGAGGCGATAAACTGAGGTCCTGTGTGTTACACACCATTATTTAGCACACGTAAAAGAGCCCACGGCAACAAGAGATTTTTCCATGGTAAAAACTTTGTAGAAAAAGCCACTCTGATAGGGAAACAAATACAGTTGCAGACAGGAAAGAAGAAGAAAAAAAATCATGGCCGGCGTGCTCTTGTGGAGACGCACTCTCCCCAGGGAGAGCAACCCGAATTTTATGAAGAGAAATCTGCTGTGACACAAAGTGGTATACAATGAAATAAAAATAATAAAATAGAGCTCTAGAAACGCTGAATATGCACAAAGCCTGACAGACATCTTTCCTTAGGGGCTATAAGATTGCTGGTTAGAAACCCATCAAAGTCATTGGGATTTTTCGGACTCGGGCCGGTTCCTTCCCAGGGTGGGTGTGCTGTGGCTCAGTGGAGAGACTGGGACCACACAGTCGAGCTTCATCCACTTTACGGATGCAAATTTGAGAGTGTTGCTCAAATGACCTGACCAACACTGCAGGTGTCTGTATCTCTCGGGCCTGGTTGTCGCCGGGATACATTATGATAGAGAGCACAGTGCACAGCCCTGTCAAGTCGCCTTAAAGCTGGTGCACTTCCACAGCAGCAGCATGACATCATCTTCATCACCATCAATAATCCCCTAATAATTATAATTATAACCAAATTGTCTCTGATCCGGTCGCCCTATTTGCTGTCATCCCAGAGTGATGTCATTGTTGGTTTCCCCATGCACTTCTGTGCTGTGCTGTGGTGAGTTTGTATCCAAGCCTTTAGAGTTGGGGGTTTAGTTTACGGGAGAGGGTCACTGGAGGTGCTGTGGTGGTCATCACCCCGGTGGGCATCTCTCTCAGCCTGGCTCCCTGGCTAAGCTGTTACTGTCCTCAGCACGGACCTTCGCTCACAGCACGCCCAACCAAACACCACCAATGTGACCCAGCAGCAGTGCAGGATCCCTCTGGCTGGTGGCCCCTACGCGGCCTGACCGTGATGGACTCCCTGCGCTCCTCTGACGCTAGGATGTGGCACACCAATCTGGGTGTGACTCCCTGCGCGATTGGCACACCAATCTGGGTGTGACTCCCTGCACGATTGGCACACCGAATCTGGGTGTGACTCCCTGCACGATTGGCACACCAATCTGGGTGTGACTCCCTGCACGATTGGCACACCGATCTGGGTGTGACTCCCTGCACGATTGGCACACCAATCTGGGTGTGACTCCCTGCACGATTGGCACACCAATCTGGGTGTAACTCCGTGCACGATTGGCACAACGCTGGCGTGGGACCCCTGCAAACGATGGCCACACCCAATCGGTACACTCCCTCACATGCCAAACCAACCAAATCTGGTGTACCCTGCACGATTGGCACACCGATCTGGGTGTGACTCCCTGCACGATTGGCACACCGATCTGGGTGTGACTCCCTGCACGATTGGCACACCAATCTGGGTGTGACTCCCTGCACGATTGGCACACCGATCTGGGTGTGACTCCCTGCACGATTGGCACACCGATCTGGGTGTGACTCCCTGCACGATTGGCACACCAATCTGGGTGTGACTCCCTGCACGATTGGCACACCAATCTGGGTGTGACTCCCTGCGCTCCTCTGACGCTAGGATGTGGCACACCAATCTGGGTGTAACTGGGGCAGAGACTGAAATCAGCGGCGTGGGAACAGCAGGGCAGGAAAGCAGCAGCAAACTAACCCCAAATCAACACTACCCCCAACACCAAAACCAGACAAAAACCTGGCCAGTCTCGGAGAACTGTTTTGGCTGACGAATCTCTCTCTTGTTTTGCCCCCGAAGTCAGAATGCAGCTACTTTAATGGTGGGCATAAACCAGTCACACAGGCCTACATACACAAAATCTCACCGTTTATTGGTGAGCCTCGGAGCTTTACTCGAGCAACAACAACAACAAAAAGAAACAACAACAACAAAAAGAAACAACAACAAAAAAGTAACAACAACAAAAACCGTGTTTCACAATGTCAAACAATCAGGAACTCGTGGTATATCCCTCCCCCCCCCTCCCCCCTCGTTTTGTTCTGCTCCCTAGCGTGGCTGCTGGCAGGCCACTGACCTGAACGCGGGGTCTGAAGAAGTGCAAGGCGTCCCTGTTGATGTTCAGTCGGGTCAGCGAGGGGATGAGCTGATAGCCGCTCTGACTGGGGGGCTGGAGCAGGCAAGAAGGCTTCTTGGACACTGGGATGGACACAGCGTGCTGTGGTTAGCGCTCTCCTCTCTCTCTCTCTCTCTCTCTCTCTCTCTCTCTCTCTCTCTCTCTCTCTCTCTCTCTCTCTCTCTCTCTTTAATTAATTTTTTTTGTATATAAATCTGGGACACATGTTTCATGTAATTTGCTATTGACAGTTTTTTTTTGTTTTTTTGCAATGAAGATATTGGTTAAGTTTCTTATACCACTAAATTTTATAAAAATGTGATTTCTGTGACTTATTTTTGATAGATGGTGGTGGGATAATGTTTTTCAATTATTGAAACCACATATAAAGGTCTAGCCATTAATAGCCATTCCTAAGCTTAGATCTGCCTTGAATATTCTCCGAAGCAAACACTTCTCTCAGAAATAAGGTGTCCAGCGTCATATGTTCATTCCATCAGAAATAAGGTGTCCAACTTCATATGTTCATTCCATCAGAAATAAGGTGATCAACTTCATATGTTCATTTCATCAGAAATAAGGTGTCCAACTTCATATGTTCATTCCATCAGAAATAAGGTGTCCAACTTCATATGTTCATTCCATCAGAAATAAGGTGTCCAACTTCATATGTTCATTTCATCAGAAATAAGATGTCCAGCGTCATATTAATATAATTATTTCATTTTATACCACTTTATGTCACTGCAAATTTCTCTGCGTGAAATTCGGGCTTCTCTCCCCGGGGAGAGCGCGTCGCCACAAGTGCAGCGCCTACCCATTATTTTTTTTTTTATACACCCCCAAGCCGCCCTGGGGACTCCAACTCCTCAATTTTCCTCAGGGATGGTGTCTAAACACGACACCTGTGTGCATGCTGGGTTTCTTTTTTATAACTTTGTCATCCACTCCTACCGGCACACAATGGCCTGCTCGTCCGAAAGGTGGAACGGGGTTTTAATGTGTGCGGAAAATGTACTGCGTGCGTTCGCACACGGGGACTCGGTTTATAGTCTCGTCCGAATGACTGACTGACTTTGAAATTCAGTTCGATTTTTTTTCGTCAAACTGGGAAGAGAGGGTGAGGCTGGGAATTGAACCCAGAACCTCACGGTTTACTTGTTGGCAGCCAAACGCCTTAATCATCCTGCCACCTTCCTTCGTCCAGCGTCATATGCATGTACATTCCATCAGAAATAAGGTGTCTAGGGGCAAATGCATTACCATCTCCATCCCCCCCCCCCCTCGTTTCTTTGTTATAGCACTGCATTCATCTATGGCGACATTTGTGTAGGTGACATTTGCCCTCCATGAAGGCAGCCGTATTCTCACTTCAGAGGATGACGTCTCCACACGACACTCCCCCCAGTGTGGAGGCTTGTTTTCCACTTCAGAAGATGACGTCTCCACACGACACTCCCCCAGTGTGGAGGCTTGTTTTCCACTTCAGAGGATGACGTCTCCACACGACACTCCCC
>CM060346.1:36423467-36475967 GCA_030674155.1 Stramonita haemastoma | reverse complement strand
CTTTATTTGCAACCCTTGAACATCTTTATTTTTAAAAAAGTATATAGATCCTTATTTGCAACCCTTGAACATCTTTATTTTTTAAAAAAGTATATAGATCCTTATTTGCAACCCTTGAACATCTTTATTTTAAAAAAAAAGTATATAGATCCTTATTTGCAACCCTTGAACATCTTTATTTAAAAATTTTAAAAAGTATATAGATCCTTATTTGCAACCCTTGAACATCTTTATTTAAAAAAAAAAAGTATATAGATCCTTATTTGCAACCCTTGAACATCTTTATTTAAAAAAAAAAAGTATATAGATCCTTATTTGCAACCCTTGAACATCTTTATTAAAAAAAAAAAAAACCCAACTATATGGGTATGGGGTAGCTCAGTGGTCAGAGCACTCGCTTTCCCCAAGCTAAGGTTAAGCAGCATTGAGCGTGGTTACCAACTGGATGGGTGACCGGCCGTTTACGCACCTTGGCTTCAGTACAGTCCCCCAGTTCACCCAGCTGTCAAGGGGTACCTGGTCTCTTTTAGAGTCAGGGAAGGTAAAGCAGCGAGGGAAAGAAGATGGGCGCCGCCCTCATTATGCTGGCCCCCTAGAGAAAGCTGAGGTCTCTGACATCTTGCTCCCCAAAAAGGGCCTAGGTTCTGGGACACCTTGACCTCTGGCAATGGTGTGAATGAGCGCAGTCACCAGACGCTGATTGCATCAGTGAGAGCAGCTCCCTATCCCAGTGGTGCTGAAGGGACAGATTGGTCAGGTTGCACATCAGACTGCAAGAGATTTCCCCCCCTTCTTTGTCTATAATAAAAAGGCCAAAGATATGCAGACTTGACAGTGCCTTACACTACTCCACAAATACACACTAACAGAAGCTCTACTGTGGCCTGTAAAACCCCCCTTAGGTTTTTGTCAGAGTTGAATGTGTTGCTGTTGTGGTTCACACACACACACACACACACACACACACACACACATACACACACACACACACACACACACACACACATCCTAGTTAGATGGTTTGATGGGAAAAAAGCAATTGTATTGCTTACTTAATGTGTCATCTGGAAATTTTAAAAATTGATTTTGACTTTCACACACAGATTCATACAACACACACACTCCTCCCTCCCCTCCCACACACACACTCACCCCACCTCCTCCATCCTCCTCCCACCCCCTCAGCGCACACACACACACACACACACACACACACACACACACACACACACACACACACACACACACACCACACACACCTCCTCCATCCTCCTCCCACCCCCTCAACACACCCCCCCCTACCAGCCCCAACACCCACCCTACATGATATACCTATCTTACCTTGACCTTCTTCAGCGCATACGGTTTCCCCGGGGTGGCTTCCGGGCAGGTTCTGTACACCACTTCCGGTGTGTAAGGGACGCCATGTTCGGCGCACAGACGGGCAAAATCAACGGGGAATTTTCCCGAACACACGTACCCGCTGACTGGCTCCGAGTCCCCGAGGACAGAGCTGTAGTCACTGACATAGTACCCCACCGACTTCTGCCGGGCCACGCTCTTTCTGCACATTGGCCGGGGATGGTCAGCTGGCTTTTCTGCACAGCATGCAGGTTCAAACAAATATAGATATAGATATATACAGATATATTTTACATAAATTTATATATTCATATCAATTCATATCATTTTTTTAATAATAAGTCATTTGGATGAGACTGTAAACCGAGGCCCGTGTGTGAACGCACGCAGAACATCTTGCGCACACGTTAAAACTCAGTTCCGCCTTTCAGAAGACCAGGCCATCGTGTGCCGGTGGAGTGGATTACAAAGTTATATTTAAAAAAATGTAAAAACAGCATGCACACAGGGTGGTGTTTAACACCATCCCTGAGGAAAAATCAGGGAGTTGGAGTCCCAGGGCGGTTCGGGGCTGTATATGGCAAAGTTCTAGTGGCTCCTGCGACGGTACTGGAACCATTCGTATCGGTCATTGCCTTTCCAATGGGTCATTCCCGTGGCATGGAGATGGGGGGTGGGGTCTGCTGCATGGGTAACAGCTTGCCCTCCATACTTACTTACCCAGGCTTTGCGCTCTAAAGACTAGAGCGCAACTCCATAGTCTTCCGAGACTGATGGGTGCCTACTATATATAGTGGGGGTTGGGGTGGGGTGTCGGTATTTAATACTGTACCCCCTGTGGCAGGGTTGAGGTCTGGTGCTACAACGTCCCGCTCTCCCTAAGGAAAGTGAATGCGCAAAACATAGCCTCTCCTTTCCAGGTGTAGTGATCGCCGCGGGGGCCCCTGCCTGGTAACGGGCAGGTGGTCACTTGCAATGGCCTCTCCTAGCATTACTGTGCCCTAGCTAACACCTTCCCGTGGTGCCCCCTGTTCTCACTGAGCTTGCTACGTCATGGCGCGACCGAGTACCCGGTGGTATAAGTGGGTCAGGGAGGAGAGCTGGCCCCCTGAACGTGCGGCACGCATGGCCCACCGTCATTGTGGATACGCCCTGGTGCCCACGCACCAGCCTCCCAGCTATGGGCAAATAGCGAAGACTGAAATACCCTGCTGGCAGTTCAAAGAACTGAGGGCTGGTGCATCCCTAATATATGGCTGGCCGAGCCTTCAACCACCAGTTGTAAATCTGCCTACGACCCGAGGACCACGCTGTCACCGTCCCAGCTTGCTGGGCCATGGCAGATGAACCGCGAGTTTAAAGGGTGGGAACGGTACTGCGCGCACCGTCTCTCACCTTAAAAATCCTATGCGCAGGCCCAAGGACAAGTCCACGTCCCCCCCCCCCCCCCCCCCCCCCTCCTCCCTTTTTCCTACTATCCCCAAGTCCTGTAGCGATGGGAAAGGGGCGAATGCGGCAGGTGGAAGATGTCACTGGAAGCCACAGTTCCAATCCTGCATGCAGGCGATTCAGGAGTATGGGTCGTCTGATTGTTGACCTGAGGATGACAACATCACCCGGCAGCACCCTGAATGACCAAGCGGCCCTCTTTAGGGATAGCACTGCTTGCTCCACAGAGAGAGGGGCCTAGAAAAGGTGGCCTAACAAAAGCTCATCCTCATACCACCAAGCTGGCTAGTCGCGGTCAATGGGCATCTTTCCAAGCGGTCGAGCAACAACAAAGTCAAAGTCAAGTGGCTCCACACCTGCCCCTAAAGGTGTGACAGGTCTCAAACTGGCGTGCTGAACATCAGAAACCATGCTAGATACAGTAGATAGCAACCGTCCTGAACGACGCTCTGCTTTAGTTGCACACGAACTCTCTCGACTAAATATCGACATCGCGGCTCTTACTGAAGTCCGCTTCCCAGATGAAGGCAACCTCAAAGAACACGGCGCCGGTTACACCTTATACTGGTCAGGCAAGCCCCAATCCGAACGATGCCTTTCAGGTGTAGGCTTCATGATCAAGAACATCACCTTCATTGATTTAACCAAGGCATTTGACACTGTGAGAAGGAGGAGCCTGTGGAAGATCACGGAGCGTCTTGGCTGTCCTCCAAAGTTTCTCAACATGGTGATCCAGCTACATGAAGACTAGCATGGCCAGGTCAGAAACAGCAACGACCTCTCAGAGCCTTTTCCAATCACAAACGGGTTGAAGCAGGGCTGCGTCCTTGCACCAACACTCTTCACTATCTTCTTCAGCATGATGCTTCAGCGGGCCACAGAAGATCTTGATGACAAAGACGGAGTTTTCATACGCTACCGCACAAATGGCAGCCTATTCAACCTGCGGTGTTTTCAGGCCCACACCAAAACCTTGGATCAACAAATTCGAGAGCTACTTTTTGCTGATGATGCTGCCCTTGTAGCCCACACAGATACCGCCTTGCAGCATGTAACATCCTGTTTTGCAGAGGCAGCCCAGCTCTTCAGAATCGAAGTCAGCCTGAGGAAGACAGAGCTAGAGGTTCTCTACCAGCCCGCACCTCAGGTAGCGTACCACCCACTTCACATCATAATTGGTGAGACAGAACTGAAGACAGTCCAGCAGCTCACCTACCTGGGATGCACAATCTCCTCTGATGCAAAGACTGATAAAGATGTAGACAACAGACTGGCAAAGGCAAACGGTGCTTTCGGCAGACTCTACCACCGTGTCTGGAAAAACAAACACCTGAAGAAAGACACCAAGATCAGTGTCTACAGAGCCGTGGTACTGACCACGCTCCTGTGCGGCTCCGAGTCATGGGTCACATACAGACACCACCTGCGAATTCTGGAGCGCTTCCACCAACGCTGTCTCCGCTCCATCCTCGACATCCACTGGAGCGATTTTACCACGAATGCTGAGGTGCTGCAGCAAGCAGGGATTACCAGCATTGAGGCCATGTTGCTGAAAACGCAGCTACCCTTGGCAGGGCATGTCTCTAGAATGGAGGACCATCGCCTACCGAAGATGGTTCTCTACGGTGAACTTTCCACCGGACACCGCTACAGAGGCTCACCAAAGAAGAGATTTAAAGACTCTCTGAAGAAATCTATGTCAGCCTACCTCATAGACCATAACCAGCGGTCAGTCCTTGCTGCTGACCGGCAGGCCTGGCGACACACTGTGCATCAATTGGTCTCCTCATTGAGGACAATCGCAGAGCGGCCCTTGAGGAGAGGCGAATGAGGAGGAAGAACCGCGTCCCCCCTACATCAACCCCAGAATCAACTTTCCCCTGCAGCCGCTGTGGAGGGGTTGGTTTGTCACGCATTGGACTGAACAGCCACCAGTGAGCCTGCACCAGACGTGGACAGTGCCCTTAATCTTCGTTCGCGAAGCCAAGCCATGATATATATATATATATATATATATATATATATATATATATATATATATATATATATATATATATATATATATATATATGTATGTCTTGGAGGAAAAGCAAGAAGAGAAGATGGCTTCAGCATGCAGCCCCCTGCTTTCAACAGTCGGGAGGATTCAACACTGCAGACTCTGACATCAGATGTTTACCAAGTTCAATGATGTGATTCTGAGGCGTGCCCCTGTGACATTTCTCCCATGACAGTGGAACACTTCCTCCACACCTGTCCAACACACCAAACCTGAGTGAAGGCCGATATCTGGCCTGCTGACCTGCTGATGAGGGACAAGCTCTTGGAACCCCTGCAGGGCCTTCAGCACACTACACTGCAGCATTGGCAGGGCTCAGGAGAGGCTGTCTGAGCGTTCCACAACGACGATGACAAAGGAGAAATATAGATAGATAGATAGATAGATAGATAGATAGATAGATAGATAGATAGAGAGATAGAGAGATAGATAGATAGATAGATAGATAGATAGACAGATAGATAAGAGAAGTATAGAGACAAAGACCACAAGCCATATCTGACCAAATATTCTACGAAAGCTAGATGAAGTTTTCATTTCCAGGGGAGGTTTCTGTCTTTCTCCCTGGAGTTTACATCAGTACTGACTCCACCTCCCCCGAGACGTTTTTGGATGAGATCCTGCCCAGAACATTTTGCTCACACCTTAAAAAACTTGTTCTTCCTTTCGGAGGAGTCAGTCATTCGTGAAGATAAAACAATAAAGAAGAAGAAAAAAAGATACTAAAACCCCTGATGCACACTGGTGTCATATCTAGACATCATCCCTAAAGTCGGAGTGTGGCTGCTTCAATGGCGGGCAAAAACAGGGGCATAGACAAAAGATGTTGCCTCTGATGCACCACAAATCTTCAATAGGGGCAAAAACAGGGCATAGACAAAAGATGTTGCCTCTGATGCACCACAAATCTTCAATGGCGGGCAAAAACAGGGCATAGACAAAAGATGTTGCCTCTGATGCACCACAATCTTCAATGCGGGCAAAAACAGGGGCAGAGACAAAAGATGTTGCCTCTGATGCACCACAAATCTTCAATGGCGGGCAAAAACAGGGGCAGAGACAAAAGATGTTGCCTCTGATGCACCACAAATCTTCAATGGCGGGCAAAAACAGGGGCAGAGACAAAAGATGTTGCCTCTGATGCACCACAAATCTTCAATGGCGGGCAAAAACAGGGGCATAGACAAAAGATGTTGCCTCTGATGCACCACAAATCTTCAATGGCGGGCAAAAACAGGGGCATAGACAAAAGATGTTGCCTCTGATGCACCACAAATCTTTAGCTAAGGAACGGGGAAAATCACATAACCCTATTTAAAAAAAAACACTCTTTTTTAAAGTACCAGGACTAGCAGTTTGCACACACAAAGGTCATGAAGTCAGGACATAAAACTCACTCACCGATTCCGTACTTCTAGCCCAATTCCATCACCCAGATTCCCTGCCTCATCAATAAAGAAACACATCAATTCCTCCATTAAAGAGCAAGAACACGGTTGTCATTAAAAAAAAAAAAAAAGCACACACAAAAAAAAACAAAAAACAAAACCAACAGAATGTAGCCCTGTAATCTGTCAGTGTATTGGCAGGGCACTTTGTCAGGCGACCTGTCAGTGCAGTCTGAGGGCTGCCCACACTGGCTGACCCCTACCTTCCTCCCAGTTGGGGCTCTTGCTGGCCATAGTGCTGCCAGCCCTGTAGCGGAGCTGCTTTTCCAACCGCGGCCCAGCGCTGACCTTGTCCATAGCGTTGCCCTTGACGGGGAGGCTTCAGCTTCTTCTAGTTTTTTGGGTTGTTTTTTTTTTTTTTTTTTTTTTTATTCCACTTCAAAACTGAATGTCGATGAGGAGAGGGGGAGTGAAGAGACCGTCAAAGGGCGACAACCGCCCCCCCCTGGTTTTTCACTAGAGTGTATTCTGGTCCCCCTGGCTTGCTGTGTGGGGCTGTGGGGCTGTCTGGGGCAGTGCAGAGCCGATCTCTTCCTCAAGGCTTCTTTCACTCGGCGGCTTTCTCCTGGCTGGCTGCTGTCTTCAGGTCTCTGTCAAAACTGAACAAGAAGCATCAGTAGCTTTGGGTTTTGTTTGGGGGGGAGGGGGGATGTTTGTTTTGTGGGTTTTTTCGTTCCTCAGCTAGAGCTCTGAGGTTCACCATTGGTGACATTTTTGCGATTGCGACCGTTTTTGCTCGGCCCCCACCAGTAAGGCAGCTGTAGTACACTTTGGGGGGGGGGGGGGGGGGTCTACATACCAGACCTGTGTGCATGCGGTGGTTTTCAAAGATTTTTCTTTTTTATAAAAAAAAAAATTTAACAGAAAATTTGTCATCTGTTCCGACTGGCACGCAATGGCCTACTCTCCTCAAAGGCAGAACTGTTTTTTAACGAGTGTGCAAGATTATCTGCGTGCGTTCGCGTACGGGACCTCGGTTTACAGTCTCGTCAGGACTTTCAGGAGTCGGCACTGACGTTCACTCCAGGGGGAAATCCCTTTGAAGGAGCGCCTCAGTGGTGGCTGGAACCCAGGCCGTCTGATCACCGCCACAAGGCTCAAACCGCCAGGCTATCCCCCCCTCCCCCCCTCCCCCAGACTGTCAACACAAACCTTGCTTTCCTGCACTTCTCACAGAATAAAAGGAAGGGGTGGTGTCTGCAACGGAAAAGTCAACAGCTAAAGACAGTCAACAGCTAAAAGACAGTCAACAGCTAAAGACAGTCAACAGCTAAAGACAGTCAACAGCTAAAGACAGTCAACAGCTAAAGACAGTCAACAGCTAAAAGACAGTCAACAGCTAAAAGACAGTCAACAGCTAAAGACAGTCAACAGCTAAAAGACAGTCAACAGCTAAAGACAGTCAACAGCTAAAAGACAGTCAACAGCTAAAGACAGTCAACAGCTAAAGACAGTCAACAGCTAAAAGACAGTCAACAGCTAAAAGACAGTCAACAGCTAAAGACAGTCAACAGCTAGTCAACAGATAAAAGACAGTCAACAGCAAAAGACAGTCAACAGCTTGAAAGACAATCAACAGCTAACGACAGTCA
Source organism: Stramonita haemastoma (assembly GCA_030674155.1). Lineage (NCBI taxonomy): Eukaryota > Metazoa > Mollusca > Gastropoda > Neogastropoda > Muricidae > Stramonita > Stramonita haemastoma. Next base: position 36,468,057 of record CM060346.1, on the reverse strand, counting down.
ACAGCTGAAGACAGTCAACAGCTAAAGACAGTCAACAGCTAAAGACAGTCGACAGCTAAAAGACAGTCAACAGCTAAAGACAGTCAACAGCTAAAAGACAGTCAACAGCTAAAGACAGTCAACAGCTAAAGACAGTCAACAGCTAAAAGACAGTCAACAGCTAAAAGACAGTCAACAGACAGTCAACAGTCAACAGACAGTCAACAGCTAAAGACAGTCAACAGCTAAAAGACAGTCAACAGCTAAAAGAGTCAACAGCTAAAAGACAGTCAACAGCTAAAAGACAGTCAACAGACAGTCAACAGCTAAAAGACAGTCAACAGCTAAAAGACAGTCAACAGCTAAAAGACAGTCAACAGCTAAAGACAGTCAACAGACAGTCAACAGCTAAAGACAGTCAACAGCTAAAAGACAGTCGACATCTAAAGATAGTCAACAGCTAAAAGACAGTCAACAGCTAAAAGACAGTCAACAGCTAGAAGACAGTCAACAGCTAAAGGCAGTCAACAGACAGTCAACAGCTAAAGGCAGTCAACAGACAGTCAACAGCTAAAGGCAGTCAACAGACAGTCAACAGCTAAAGCAGTCAACAGCTAAAGGCAGTCAACAGCTAAAGGCAGTCAACAGCTAAAGGCAGTCAACAGCAGTCAAACAGCTAAAGGCAGTCAACAGCAGTCAACAGCTAAAGGCAGTCAACAGCTAAAGGCAGTCAACAGCAGTCAACAGCTAAAGGCAGTCAACAGCAGTCAACAGCTAAAGGCAGTCAAACAGCAGTCAACAGCTAAAGGCAGTCAACAGCAGTCAACAGCTAAAGGCAGTCAACAGCAGTCAACAGCTAAAGGCAGTCAACAGCTAAAGGCAGTCAACAGCTAAAGGCAGTCAACAGCTAAAGGCAGTCAACAGCTAAAGGCAGTCAAACAGCTAAAGGCAGTCAACAGCTAAAGACAGTCAACAGCAGTCAACAGCTAAAGGCAGTCAACAGCTAAAGGCAGTCAACAGCAGTCCAACAGCTAAAGGCAGTCAACAGCAGTCAACAGCTAAAGGCAGTCAACAGCAGTCAACAGCTAAAGGCAGTCAACAGCAGTCAACAGCTAAAGGCAGTCAACAGCAGTCAACAGCAGTCAACAGCTAAAGGCAGTCAACAGCTAAAGCAGTCAACAGCAGTCAACAGCTAAAGGCAGTCAACAGCAGTCAACAGCTAAAGGCAGTCAACAGCAGTCAACAGCTAAAGGCATCAACAGCAGTCAACAGCACAAAGCTAAAGGCAGTCAACAGCTAAAGGCAGTCAACAGCTAAAGGCAGTCAACAGCTAAAGGCAGTCAACAGCAGTCAACAGCTAAAGGCAGTCAACAGCAGTCAACAGCTAAAGGCAGTCAACAGCAGTCAACAGCTAAAGGCAGTCAACAGCAGTCAACAGCTAAAGGCAGTCAACAGCAGTCAACAGCAGTCAACAGCTAAAGGCAGTCAACAGCTAAAGGCAGTCAACAGCAGTCAACAGCTAAAGGCAGTCAACAGCAGTCAACAGCTAAAGGCAGTCAACAGCAGTCAACAGCTAAAGGCAGTCAAACAGCATAACAGCAGTCAACAGCTAAAGGCAGTCAACAGCTAAAGGCAGTCAACAGCTAAAGGCAGTCAACAGCTACCAGAATTGCCCGAAGTCCGAATGCAGCTACCTCAATAGTGGGCAAAAGCGGTTGCATTTAAAAAAAAAAAAAAAAAGCATCATTGGTGAACCCCTGAGATTTGGCCCAGGACCACCCCCCCCCCCCCCCCTCCCTCCCTCCTCAGCATGCCGTGTGGTGCATCACTGAACGTACCTGCTCACGCTTTACTATCGTCATCATAATCATCATCATAATCATCATCATCATCATCATCATCATCATCATCATCATCATCATTTTATTTCGATGATAATGGAATAAGCACTCGTGTGCTTTTCTGCATCTAGTCGCCGGGCATAATTGTTTATCATCATCATCATCATCATCATCATCATTATTCTTTTTTTTCGATGATAATGGAATAAGCACTCGTGTAGTTTTTTGCAGCAGGTCCCCGTGCGCATGCAGTTTGGTAAATTTTGTCACCGGTTCCCACCGGCACACAATGACCTACTCTTCCGAAAAGCGGAACGGGTTTTAACGTGTGCGCAAGATGTTCTGCGTGCATTCAGACGCGGGATCTGGTTTATAGTCTCATCTGGACTTTGGGGGAGGAGTGGAGTCAGCACTGATGTTAACTCCCGAGGAAAAATCCTCTTGAACGAGATTTAAACCCGGGTCAGCAAACCACAAGCGCAATGCGTATCACTCTAACCACCAGGCTAAATGTGTGCACGCGCGTATGTGCATACGTACTCGTGTGGCGAGCGCGCCCACGCGCGCGCGCGCGCGCGCGCGCGCGCGCGCGCGCGCGTGGTGTGTGTGTGTGTGTGTGTGTGTGTGTGTGTGTGTGTGTGTGTGTGTGTGTGTGTGTGTGTGTGTGTGTGACTTTTGAGTCTATTTCTTTTTTTTTTTTATCTTCTTCTCTTTTTTGTTTTTTTTTCCCTCTTTCTTGGTTTGTTTTTATCTATAGATATATCTTAATTTTAAGGCTGCTGAATCATGTTAGTTAAACAATATTGGTGAAGTGTTAATTTTTCTCTTTCGTTTTTTCCTAGATAGATGGCTTGAAAAAAAACCCAAGTCAATGCTTATTCAATGCACCATTTGGAAATAAAAACTTGACTTCACTTGGCTATCCCGTCCCAATTGTGCATGTGTTGTGTGTGTGTGGGGGGGGGGGGGGGGGGGGGGGGGGGGGGGGGGGGGGGGGGGAGCAGTGCTCCTGTCTTCATGTTATAGTGGGAAGTACTTATATTTCCACAGTAGTAACTGTTCCTTTATACCCCCCCTCCCCCCCAATAACTGTTCTTTTATCCCCCCCCCCCAATAACTGTTTTTTTATACCCCCCAATAACTGTTCTTTTATCCCCCCCCCCCCCAATAACTGTTTTTTTATACCCCCCAATAACTGTTCTTTTATCCCCCCCCCTGAATAACTGTTTTTTATACCCCCCAATAACTGTTCTTTTATCCCCCCCCAATAACTGTTCTTTTATCCCCCCCCCCCCAATAACTGTTTTTTTATACCCCCCAATAACTGTTCTTTTATCCCCCCCCCTGAATAACTGTTTTTTATACCCCCCAATAACTGTTCTTTTATCCCCCCCCAATAACTGTTCTTTTATACCCCCCCCCCCAATAACTGTTCTTTTATACCCCCCCAATAACTGTTCTTTTTAACCACCCCCCCCCAATAACTGTTCTTTTATACCCCCCCCCCCCAATAACTTTTTTTAATCCCCCCCCCCCAGTAACTGTTCTTTTATCCCCCCCCAGATAACTGTTCTTTTATCCCCCCCCCCCTGAATAACTGTTCTTTTATCCCCCCCCCCCCCATAACTGTTTTTTTATAACCCTCCCCCAATAACTGTTTTTTATACCCCCCCCCCCCAATAACTTTTTTAACCCCCTCCCCCAATAACTGTTCTTTATACCCCCCCCCCCAACTGTTTTTTATACCCCCCCCCCCCCCAATAACTGTTTTTTATACCTCCCCCAATAACTGTTCTTTTATACCCCCTCCCCAGTAACTGTTCTTTTATACCCCCCCCCCCCCCCCCAATAACTGTTCTTTTATCAATCAAAAAACCCCTGTTGTTTTATCCCCCCCCCCCTTCACCGTGATGATGGTGTGTGTGTGTGGTGTGTGTGTGTGTGTGTGTGTGTGTGTGTGTTCTTTAAAATATTTATTCATAATTTTTTGGGACAATAAAAAACAAAACAAAAAAACTCAGTAACTATGTACTTTCTACACACACATACACACACACACACACACACACACACACACACACACACACACACACACACAAAACACACACACACAACACACACACACACACACACACACACACACACACATCCAGTCCCATGTATATGCAGTTTTGAAAATTTTCTCAAATGTTCCCATCGACACACAATGGCCTACTCTTCCAAAGGGAAGAACAAGTGTGTGCAAGGTGTTGTTCTGTGTGCATATGTGTGTGTGTGTGTGTTGTTGTTGTTGTTGTTGTCTTCAATTTTACGTCTGTTCACTTTTAGTGATATTAGACGGAAAAAAAACACACAAAAAAACACCCTCACCCCCACCCACCACACAAAGAAACTTGTAAAAACATAAAACCAACTCACTAACGTTAATGCAACTATAACAAATGTCCTAAGGGACTGTAACAGAGACCTTTCACAATTTCAAATGCCAATTTTAAATTATTGAATATACTGGTAAGGGAGTTTTCAGAAAAATGGGGCATGAAAGACTTTACACTCTTGCAGTCAAAGAGTATATGAGTATTAGTGATATTCTCACCACACAAACATTTACCATTTTTGCTGAATTTGGTTGTCAATGCATTTAGTTTCATTCTATAAAATAATGTATTAATTCTTCTTGACATGAAAACATTTACAGAAGTCTTTGAATGGTTCACAACTGTTAAATTATTGGTATTGATCGCAGTTCTAGTTAACAATTTTCCATTTGGCTGATTTGTTTCAACTACCTTTCTCCATGATTTCTGTTCTAGTAAGCTGTACCCCTCTTGCAAGGATAAAGGCACATGCAATTCTATTGAATCCAATTCATGTTTTGCACCTCTCTTAGCAGCTCTATAGTCCTTCGGATGAGACTTTAAACCGAGGCCCGTGTGTGAACGCACGCAGAACATCTTGCGCACACGTTAAATCCTGTTCCGCTTTTCGTAAGAGTAGGCCATCGTGTGCCAGTGGGAACAGATGACAATATTTACAAAACTGCATGCACACGGGGACCGGATGAAAAAAAGCACATGATTGCTTATTCTGTTATCCTCGATATAAAAGAATAAATAAAAGAATAAATACATAAATATCTGCCCACTCATTTGGAAAGAATCCAGAGTGTGAAGGCACCCAACAAAAATGTACTTTTATCCCCTTTAAGGTCAAGAGATGTATGACATGCTTAATCTCCAATATAATTTTTGAAGTTTTCTTGTAACATGGAGATTTTAAAGCATACAATACCGACTTCGAATCTACACAAAGAAGATTTTGAAATATACATAATGGCAAATCAAGAATAAATTAAGACCCATTAATATTGCCACAAGTTCTGCTGTGTGTGTGTGTGTGTGTGTGTGTGTGTGCCACGCATGGGTTTGGGTTTGTGTGTGTGCTGCTGTGTGGTTTGCTTTTGATCAAAGGATACAAAAATTGGCATCATATACAAGACATAAGGTCCTCGTGATGTTTTTAAAGCACACACCTGAATAGATCATTATGATAATTAAAAGTAATAATGATTAATGTACGAACTTACCCAACTAGTCACCGTGACCTTTCCGCAGCACTGACAAGCTAGCCTACTAGCTCTGGTACCCTAACTGTAGCACAGAGGCAGACTGAGCCAGCTGTCCACCCACTACACACACACTAGGCCTAGGTTAGCCTACTACACAACAGTAGCAGAACTCCACGTAACTGAGCCTCGTGACATCAAAGACAGAATGACGTCAGAGTTAGGGGAGTGACTAAGCTACTTTGATATTTTTACGCAACTTCGATCATTTAAAAAAAACAACAAAAAAAAACCTCAAATCTTGAATCACTCTCTGGTTATCTGTCAAGACTGTTAGGCCTACCGGTTGCTATTAGACCTAATCGTTTGTTCTCAAAACTACCTCCCGTAGAGTTTACAGTAGGCTACACACACAGTCTCTCCTTGCACCCATTCTCTTTGTCCAGTACCTATAAGAAATGCACATATCTTGGTATCAGATCAGTCATGTTGCTCCAAAACGTGTTACTTTGAACAAGGTAGAATGAACTAGTTCTATCCGACATTCTCAACTCGAAGATGAAGCAGCAACTCTGTGTCTGTACTCTCCTACTTTTCTTGACCTGATTTCTACAATTCTTATGCTGGTGGCCAAAACTTAAAAAGGTTTTAAAAAAAAAATGTGGCACGACTTTTGGTTCTCATATACACGTCACTACTCTCTGTCTGTCTGTCTGTCTGTCTCTCTCTTGGTGGTGGATTGATGTTTTCAGTCATTTAACCTCATCATATTCTCATGTTTACTCTTTAATTATTGCGCCTTTTCTTTGTTTTGTTTTGTTTTTGTTTGTTCTTTGGTTTTTTTGCTTTCTTTATTCAACTCAAAATCATCATTGATTCTTACTTCTCATTTTCGTTTCTGAATCAGTGACTTTTTATAACATTACCTTAATATTGTATCTCTGTGTTAATTCTTGCCTGTTGTTTGATACTTGGTATGGTTCCTTACTTTTGGTATTTGGATCATTATAATTGTTGATTTTATTTATATTTTTATTGGCAGTATCTCCCCCCCCCCTCCAATAAGGATATTAGTTTTTAAAAAATTTCCCCCTTTTATCCAAATGTATGATTTATATCACATGTATAACTTTTGACAGATGGTGGTGGATTGATGTTTTCAGTTGTTTATTTCATCTTGTTCTCTTGTTTAATAATAATAATAAATAATAATAAATGGAACTTATATAGCGCTATATCTTGCAAAAACAAATCAAAGCGCTTGCATTCAACCAATTCTTGCACATGCAGCCAACAACAATTAAAATTTTTTAACGAAGTCAAGTTTGCTCCTTACCTATTAACACTTTTCTATTCTTCCATAATCAAAATCTTTTTATAGTGACTTTTGATTTTTGTCTTCTGATCGAGTGCATTTTTATTACCTTATCGTATATAGTGTCCTTATTCTTGTGTGTTGTTTGGTACTGCGTAAAGTTTTATTGTTTAGTATCTTTTCAACTTGATGTATCCCTGAAAAGGGCGGGGACTGGATGTAAAAAAGCACACGAGTGCTTATCTATTATCCTCGAATAAAATACTTTGCCTTGCCTTGCCTTGCCTTGCCTTGCCTTGCCTTGCCTTGCCTTGCCTTCTCTCTCTCTCTCTCTCTCTCTCTCTCTCTCTCTCTCTCTCTCTCTCTCTCTCTCTCTCTCTCTCTCTCTCAGAACATCTTGCGCACACGTTAAATCCTGTTCCGCTTTTCGTAAGAGTAGGCCATCGTGTGCCGGTGGGAACAGATGACATTTACAAAACTGCATACACACGGGGACTGGATGTAAAAAAGCACAAGAGTGCTTATTCCATTATCCTCGATATAAATTAATAAATCAAATCAAATCAAATCAAATCTCTCTCTCTCTCTCTCTCTCTCTCTCTCTCTCTCTCTCTCTCTCTCTCTCTCTCTCTCTCTCTCTCTCTCTCTCTCTCTGGGAGAATAAAGATTATTCATTCATTCATTTATTTTCTTCGTCTTCCCATATTATTTATAAATGGGGTCATCTTCAGGTGAGTATCGTCTGAGTTGGCTGGAAAAAAAAAAACCTGGCTTCTAACACACACACACACACACACACACACACACACACACACACACACACACAAATCTGGTAATGAATTCTGAGTCCAGTTGTAGAAGAAATAAGAGAAATTCAGAACAGATCTCGATCTATACTGCATCTTGACCAATTGCATTGCAGAGGCCGTTATCTTTAAATTTCATTTTTTGTTTATACAGATGTGACTGTGAATTTAAGGAAAGGTAAAGATGAAATAGCAAATAGATCTACAATGAAAAATAATCCTTTTATAGTGATGGATGAGTTTGTGCCCCTGCTCTTTTTATCTTTCATACAAAACACTGGCATTCCCCCTTCCCCCCAGTTTTTCTGGGCTGGTTTCACCACCAAGTCCAGCAATACTGTCAGTCCCTTTTGGCAAGAAGCACAACTGTTTATAGGCATGTGACTGTTTCTTGACAGTAGTTCTACACAATTTTAGCTTGTTCAAAAATGTGTGGTCAGTATTAAAAGAGTGTACACTGTTTCCAGCCCTTGATCCTGCTGATCTGATGACTTGTAGTTAGTTATGAGAAAGACAAGGCCACAATGTTGATTATACTTTTAATCCTCTGGTCCTATTTAGCTTACAATGACCCCAGGAAGAAACAGATGAGATCAGGAGCACCTGTAGTTTCCGCAGAGCACGTGCTTGTGCTCGTGTGTCGGGGTATGCAGTTCTGTCAGCACGTTTTTCCCCACTTAGATTGTCCAGTTTCCTTCACTTCTTCTGTCAGCATGTTCTTACTTTCTTGCTTGACATACCAGAATACACAGTCATTTTAAATTTCTGTATGTGACTTGCATGAAAATTCCAAAACCAAATCATCTGACTCACATAGTAACAGATCTAATTCTCCATGGTATGAAGTACAACTTTTCTGAAAAACTTATTTCCTGTGTCTCTTAAACGTTGCTGCATTGTTTTGTTGGTCATGGCAGAGATCTAATCTCTCACTACACCCATGTGCTCCATGATCTCACCTGTTTCTACCTGGGGTGATGACAGCCCTGTACTGTGGACCAGTGCACTGCTTGGTGTGGACATATGAAATGACAGTCACTGACAAATATTGCCAATTCCAATATAAAAAAGAAAAAACTTAAGGTTTTCATGTCAAACATTTGGCATGGTGTTTGATTCGATCTTTTGCTGGCACACGTGTGGGCGGGGCCTGGGCTGGTCTCTGTGCTGGGCCCTGGTGTGGGCAGTGAAGCAGGAGCAGCTGTTGGTGGTTAGGGGCACTCCTCACACACACGCCTCTCCAGCTGTTGGTGGCTAGGGGCACTCCTCACACACAGGCCTCTTCAGCTGTTGGTGGTTAGGGGCACTCCTCACACACACACACGCCTCTCCAGCTGTTGGTGGCTAGGGGCACTCCTCACACACACGCCTCTTCAGGTGTTGGTGGTTAGGGGCACTCCTCACACACACGCCTCTTCAGCTCCACGCCTTGCAGGTGAGACTGCACATGCATCTGAGAAAGGTGGTGGGGTCGTTGAAGGCATTGCCGCAGGTGTGACACAGGTACTGGTACCTTTGCTTGAGGAAGGCCAGGCTCTGCCAGTTGGTCAGCCCCACGCCATCCGGACAGAGCATCTTGCAGGTGACCTCAGCCCTGGGCCCTATGCAGATGTGCCGGGACAGCCTGTGACGGCTGGGGATGTGGGTGTTGCACTTGAGGCATCTGTACTGGCTGCTTCCTTGCTGGTCCTGAGGCAGACAGAGGTGTGTGTATAGGAAACACTGGTGACACATGGTCCTGAGGCAGACAGAGGTGTGTGTATAGGAAACACTGGTGACACATGGTCCTGAGGCAGACAGAGGTGTGTGTATAGGAAACACTGGTGACACATGGTCCTGAGGCAGACAGAGGTGTGTGTATAGGAAACACTGGTGACACATGGCAACTGGGACTGCTTGTGCAAACACTTCAGAATATGCCACACCTACTGATTTAAATGTGCCCTCTCTCTCTCTCTCTCTCTCTCTCTCTCTCTCTCGGGGCGGTCACGAGAAGTGAAGCGGACAGGGCGTACATTTTCTGTGAGCAGCAGTAAAACTAGAAATTCATTCAAAAATGCCAGTTACTGGACTTCCAGCGGCTGTGGAGAGGACCTTAGGCGCCCTGCTGACTGACAATGCAGTTTCCAGCTGGAAAGTGGCAGGAGAAGGGGATAGCGTGGTTTTTGTCTTGCGACTGAAACCAGTGGACACAACAGTGTCAACCAACATGGCAGATCCAATAGTGAATCGCAGCACACAAGCACAGTACTACAGGAAAAAATCGTTTTCTCAAAGACGACGAGATGTTGAACGGTCTCGAAAGCATAAAGAGAAGCAGGCAAGTGTTGTGTGTGAAAGTGACTGTGTCCTCAGTGCCTTGAGTCTGCCTGACAGTGGAGTAGAACAGGGGAATACAGCATGTGTAGATACACATGGAATAGACCTACCAACAACACACACACAGGACATCAACACAAAAACATCAGTTAAGTTGCCATCATCGGTTGATTTAGAACCTCCCTGTATGTCTGATTGTAGTGACTGTGCTGATATGTGTGTTTTGCAGCCTGAGGTGAACAATGATAATATTGCTGGTGCATTCGACACAAGAAATGTCAAACAGTACGTGGCTACTCTAACTGATAGATCCGTACAGAGAAGGCTAAGAGACAGACAAAGAAATACACACTTTAGAAAATCCGTGCTACATCATTCAGACGGTGAAGATATTGTGACGTGTGAGTCAGACGACATTGTGATCCAGTGCGCATGCCAACCAGACACTGAGCCAGTATGTGTGTACTGGTTTGTCAAACAGCAAGAGAAAAACATGCTAAAAGAGGAACGTGTCAAACTCGCCAGTTTGCGGAATGGGAAGCGTATCCAGAACACACTACACACGGAGACCCTATCGTGTGCTTCAAGGGACTTAGCGACACTTAGAGACCTATTACAGCAGTCTCTTGGCTAGGCCTAGCCTAGACCTAAGGGTGTGTTTGTGACAAAGACTGGACGAAAGAAAGGCTCGGAATGCCGTAACATATCTGGACAGTAAAGAGTTTGTGTCTCGATGTACATTACTAATCAATGCTGTGGTTTCCATGGCTTGGAGTAGCGTCGTGTGTCAGCTTAAAGCAATTATCGTTATCGTTATTCGGCAACCCCCTTCATGTATGGGCCAATGGCCTTTTTTCATGAATAAACCTTTCGAGTTCGAGTTCGAGTTCGAGTTCTCTCTCTCTCTCTCTCTCTCACACACAAACACACACACATACACACACATACACACACAGACATTCTGAGTTCCTTATTTAAAGGCTCTTTGGAAAACAAGAAAAAAGGCTGGTAGCTGTCAACTAGAGACAGAGAAAGAAAATTCTCTCTCTCTCTCTCCTCTCTCTCTCTCTCTCTCTCTCTCTCTGAAAGAGAATTTGAGTCACATCAAATTCAAGCACACTAATTGACCATATCTATGTATCAAACCCCGAAAACATCATAGAAACATGTGTCCCTGTCTATAACTGCAGCGACCACTACCCAGTCTGTGCCACTTGGTCAAAAAAAGGAAAAAAAATTCCCAAACCTGGCCATAAAACTATAACCTATCGTTCTTTTGCAAAGTTTAATGAACAACATTTTCTCCTAGAACTATGTAACTCCACGCTGTCAGAAACATTCAACATTGCTAATCCAGACTTAGCTATTGAGTTCTGGTTAAAGACATTCACTGAAATCTATAACAAACATGCCCCACTAAAAACCATTAGGATCAAACATGTCCCCAAACCACCTTGGCTCACAAAGGAACTAGAGGAAGCATGTTATCTAAGAGATTTTCTAAAAGAACACAAATATTATGAGGAGTCCAAAAAATTAAGAAACGCCATAATCTCACAAAAACGGCGTGAAAAAAAGAAATATTTTCAAGACTTACTATCTTCCAAACAAAATTCAAAGACTGTATGGCGAGCAATAAATCAAATAACAAACAATCAATCATCTTCCAAATCAAATATAATCAAAGACATCTCTGCTGAAAAACTTAACAACCACTTCATCAATGTTTCTTCTAACGTAATTAGCAATGATAACTCAGATTCCAATGACCTCAATAAATTAAAACAATACTGCCAAGAAAAGCATATACCTTCAAAACTTCACTTACCATTCATGTCTGTTTCAGAGATCTATAACTATCTGACTCACCTCAAACAATCCAGAATGTGTGGTCTTGATGGAATAGACAGCAAAATATTAAAATTATCAGCTCCAGTTATCACAGACACCCTAACATATATATACAACCTTTGCCTTGATAAGAACTACTTCCCCAACGCCTTCAAATGTGCTAAAGTGATCCCCATCTACAAGTCAGGTGATACTTCAGATCCTTCAAACTATAGACCAATCTCTATTATACCTATCCTTTCAAAACTCCTGGAAAAACATATGAATAAACACTTAGTCCATCATATAGAAACCAATAACTTACTCCATCCTAATCAGTCTGGATTTAGACAAAAGCACTCATGCCATACAGCACTAACCAGTCTTGTTGACAACTGGCTATCAAACATTAATGACAATAAATTTTGTGGAGTATTATTTGTTGATTTCAAAAAAGCATTTAATACAATTGACCACAAACTTCTCCTTAAAAAGCTAGAACTGTATAACATTTCTACAAAAACCCTAGGACTACTAGATTCCTATCTTACAAACAGGCAACAGTGTGTTTCAATAACTACATCAACATCCAAACTAAAAACTATTCATTATGGAATACCACAGGGATCCATATTGGGACCAATTCTCTTCTCATTATACATAAATGACCTTCCTCTACATATCAATTCCAAATGTGAACTATTTGCTGATGACACAACCATACATACGAGCCATAACAACATTGATTATCTTGCAACCTTACTACAAAAAAGCGCTGACGAACTTGTCAAATGGACAGAACAAAACCACATGTCTATTCATCCCCCCAAAACAAAATGCATGCTTATCACCACCAGACAAAAGCGACAAAATTTATCACATAAACTTTAAAATTTACATAAAAAAGGAAGCAATTGAACAAACCTCTCACCACAAAGTCCTAGGTGTGACAATCGATGAAAATCTCAGCTGGTTCTACCACATATCTCATCTATGCAAATATTTGTCCCAAAAAGTCTACCAGTTGACTAAAATCAAACATTTTCTTGACTTCCATTCAAGGAAACTGTTCTTTCAAGCTTATATACAATCCTCAATAGACTATGCAGCAACCCTGTGGGATTCTGCCAGTGCAAATACCATGAAACCGTTACTTAGTCTGTATAAATGTGGTCTTAAACTGGTCCTTTTGAAGAAAACAACCTTGCTAAAAGAAGACTATACACAGTTAAATATTCTCCCCCTACACCAACGACTAAAATATAACAAAGGCATCATGATGTTTAAGATAATGACAGGAAATGTCCCCACATCCTTAAAAGACAAATTCCCAATAAATCATTCCAGAAGTATGGAAAAGCCAAGTGTCCCAATCCCAAGAATAGACCTGTTTAAATCTAGTTTACTATACTCAGGCCCTACACTGTGGAACTCCCTTCCTGATTCAATTAAACAGTACCAATCATTAACAACCTTCAAAAATTACCTTCTAAACCACTTGATGCATTAAAAACAACAAACCACACTCCCCTCCCTCCCCCCCTCTCTGCCACTGTGTGTGTGCATGGGTGTGTATGTGTGTATGTGTGTAATTCTTATCTGTGTGTCTGTATGTCTGTGTGTGAGAGTATGTGAGTATGTGGAAATCATTATCCAATTTCTAAAAATGTTTTGCTAATTCTATAAACATCTGGGATGTTTTTTTATTATTATTTTTTGTTGTTGTTGTTGTTTTTAGTTTTTTTTATTGTTTTATTATTATTATTATTATTTTTTTTTTTTTTTAAATAAGAATAACATTTATTTTTCCCCCTTTTATCCAAATGTATGATTTAAATGACTTGTATAACCTTAGACATATGGACGTAGACTGATGTTTCAGTTGTTTATTATAATGTTCTCCTGCTGGCTCCTGCTGGCTCTTTGTTTATTAGCGGTTTTTGTTGTTGTTGTTGTTGTTTTTTGGGGGTGGTGGTTTTTTTTGTTTGTTTGTTTGTTTGTTTGTTTGTTTGGGTTTTTGTTTTGTTTTGTTTTGTTTTGTTTGTTTGTTTTTTGTTTGTTTATTTGTTTGTTTGTTTGTTTTGTTCTGGGTTTTTTTTTTCGTTTCTTTTCTTCTTCTTTAATAATCCAAATTATTTTATTGTGACTTCTGATTTTCTCTTCTGAATGAGTGCACCTTTCTCACCTTATTATATGTAGTGTACTGTCGCATTTCTCTTACCTTATTATATGCAGTGTACTTATTTCTGTATGTTGTTTGGTACTGCGTATAGTTTTATTGTTTAATATCTTTTATTTTGATGTTATCCCTGAAAAGGGCGGGGACTGGATGTAAAAAAGCACATGTGTGCTTATCTATTATCCTCGAATAAAAGAATTTGCCTTGCCTTGCCTTGCCTCTCTTCTTCTTCTTTGTCTTACTTCTTTCCCCCCATGCACTCTGGCTTTTAAATCCTGCAAACTCTCTAGTCAAAAATATCCATCTGACTATTGTATAGGCTGTTTTAGTCCCACTGCAGTTCAGGATTTGTTTTTTGTTTCTTCATTTTCTGTTCCTCAACTAGAGCTCAGGGATTCACCAATGGTGAGATGTTTGCCTATGGGACCGTTTTTGCCCACCATTGAGGTAACCAACCCCATTCTGACGTTGAGGAGTTTCTTGTTTAAAGGCTCTTAGGAAAACAAAGAAAAAGCTGGTAGGTGTCAACTGGAGACAGAGAGAAGGAAAACTGAAGGGAAAAAAATCAACATACATTTCAAGCATTTTTGCTTCCCCTTTCTATCATCATCTTTCGATGGCAACTTTGGGTGACCACAAGAACTTCAATTCATTCTTGGTTGCCATAGTCACTGCTCAATTGTTGTTGTTCCCCAGCTTAACACTCTGGGGGGTCACCCAGAATGTGTTCCCTGACTCACTAATCCCACCTGGGAATCACTGTGAGTTTGAAATTGCACACACTGAATGAGATGTTTGCCTGTATGACTGTTTTCAAGTACCTCGCCATACAGGCAGCCATACTCCGACTTCAGAGGATTTTTTCTCCTTTAAAGGAGAGTGCAGGTTGTTCTGTTAAGAGCTTGTCATAGCTGAAGGCAATCTCAACACAACATTTTACAACATCACAACATATTAGTGTAGGCCTTGGCAATGAGCTGACATCAATAACTGACACAGCTTTGGCCTGAGCCATCTGCTCAGTTATATACAACATGTCTGGCTGCAAGGCACACAAAGGGTAAAGCTTCCACCATCCTCAGGACCGCTGCAATACCTGTACAGCATTTCTTTTTTTTTTTGGGGGGGGGAACATTATAATCATTTTCCCTTTTACCCCAAAAGCTTACTTACATACATCTGGGGGTGGGATAGCCTAGTGGTCAGAGTGTTTAACTCCTGGGCTAACAGCCCGGGTTGGAACCACCACCAAGGCAACCAGTCAAGGGGATTTTTCCCCTGCAGTTAGCATCAGGACCCACTCCCCTCCCCCGAAAGTCCTTAGGATCAAACAATAGAATGAGATCCAGTGTGTAAATGCATTCTGAACATCTTGCACACATGTTAAAACCTGTGCCACTACCTTGATGGCCGGGGTGGGGGGATGGGGGGGATCAGGAACAGAAAAAAATCCCAAGGAACTCTACAATTTTTACCTGTGCAGTGGTCAGTTTGTCCCCAGACAGGGAAAAGAAAATGTGGGCACTGCTGGTGTCGGCATGCCTCACAAGACTTGTGGAGGACTGAAACAATGCTTGGGGAGCAGGAGCAACAGAGGACAGCAGAGCAACAGGAGGACAGCAGGGAGCAACGGAGGACAGCAGGAGCAACAGGAGGACAGCAGGAGCAACAGGAGGACAGCAGAGCAACAGGAGGACAGCAGGAGCAACAGGAGGACAGCAGGAGCAACAGGAGGACAGCAGAGCAACAGGACAGCAGGAGCAACAGGAGGACAGCAGGAGCAACAGGAGGACAGCAGGGGCAACAGGACAGCAGGAGCAACAGGACAGCGGAAGCAACAGGGGGACAGCAGGAGCAACAGGAGGACAGCAGGAGCAACAGGAGGACAGCAGGAGCAACAGGAGGACAGCAGGAGCAACAGGAGGATAGCAGGAGCAACAGGAGGACAACAGGAGGACAGCAGGAGCAACAGGAGGACAGCAGGAGCAACAGGACAGCAGGAGCAACAGAGGACAGCAGGAGCAACAGGACAGCAGGAGCAACAGGACAGCAGAGCAACAGGAGACAGCAGGAGCAACGGGAGGACAGCAGGAGCAACAGGACAGCAGGAGCAACAGGGACAGCAGGAGCAACAGGAGGACAGCAGAGCAACAGGACAGCAGGAGCAACAGGAGGACAGCAGGAGCAACAGGAGGACAGCAGGAGCAACAGGAGGCAGCAGGAGCAACAGTGAGGACAGTAGGAGCAACAGGAGGACAGCAGGAGCAACAGGGTGATAGCAGGAGCAACAGGAGGATAGCAGGAGCACAGGAGGATAGCAGGAGCAACAGGAGGACAGCAGGAGCAACAGGAGGACAGCAGGAGGAGCATCAGTCTGCTTCTTCCTCATGGCCTCACAACCAGGTCAGTCACTTTTTTTTTGTGGGATTGGGGTTGTGTGTTTGTGTGTTTGTTTTGGTGTGTGTGTGTGTGTGTGTGTGTGTGGGGTGTGTGTGTGTGTGTGTGTGTGTGTGTGTGTTCCTTGGATACAGCTCTGAGGTGCATCAATGGTGAGATTTTGGCATAAATACATGCAGCAGTTTTTGCGCCTCATTAAAGACAGCTGCATTCCGACTTTGGGGATGCTGTCTGAACAGGGCATTGATCAGTGTGCATGCATTACTAAAAAGCCTCAACAGTTTTTCGTACAGTAGTTCATTTTACCTTTTTCTTTTAGTGTTGATTCTAGCATTTAAAAAGAAAGGGAGCAGAGCCCCCCCCCCCCCCCCCCAAAAAAGTCATTGTCCCCCCCCCCCCCCTCCTTTCAGCCAACCCACATAGAACCTACCTGTACAAAAGAGGACAGGGACGTTTTGTTCCCTAAATCACCTCTGTAATCTTTTTTTTTCTGTTCATCAGTCTAACCCACTGTCGGTTGTTTGGGCAATGATAATACAGTGTGTAGCTCATTTCACCTTGACACCTCCCCCCCTCCACCACCCAACCTTTGTAGGTACTCACTCATACATCCCTCTCTGTGTGCACGGGTGCTGTGTGTGTGTGGTAATAGCGAGGAGGGGGTAACAAAGGTGAAGACAGTTTGGGAGCTATCAAAAACTGAAGTCACTCTTTCCAAGATAATTGTTTCTAAAGTCTGTGTTGTGGGGATAGTCTGTCAGGGGAGGTCCTTGTAGCTGTTTTTTGTTTGTTTTTTTGTCATGAAAATGGACGCTGGAGTTATTATTTTACACTGTGTTTAATATTTTAATAGAAAAACATTAATGTAATTGATATTTGTCTTATACAACATTTTATAACAAAGAGGTTAATAAAAAAAAAAAAAGGTTTATGTCAAAAAATGGGTGGCATGTGTACACTGCTTCCAATGTGTGTGTGTATGTGTGTGTGTGAGTGAGTGGATAGGTGGGCACACTGGTGTGCACAGGGGTGTTTGTGGTTTTATTTGGGTGAGTTTATGACTGGCTAGGGTAGGCCTTATTGAAGATTTGTGGGTGAGTTTATGACTGGCTAGGTAGGCCTTATTGAAGATTGTGGTGAGTTTATGACTGCTATGGTAGGGCCTTATTGAAGATTTGTGGAGTTATATTGTGATGGGTGCGAGCTGCAACGTTGCTAGATCTAAAACTCAAGCGGCATGTGCAGAAATGCCGCTTTGTAGATTTTTTAGGCCTGAGCGAAATTGTTTTCACCCAGGAGACAAAACATGCTGGTATCCCCACAGCGGGGCAGCCTAGTACCAACCCTGTTTTTTGTCATCTGTTCTTACCAGAAGAAAATTTTTAATGGCCTACTCTTTCAAAAGGAAGAATAGGGTTTTTTTGTTTGACGTGTGTTCATACAGGGGCCTCAGTTTATAGTTTCTTCCATAGGACTTTTAGGGGAGAGAACTCAGCGCTGATGTTGAATGCAGGGGAAATCCCCTTGAACAGGCGTCTGGGTGGACACTAAAACCCAGGCTTCACCCACCAGAAAGTAGGAATCAGTGCCTTCTCCCCAAGCCTTCTTTTTTTTGTATGTCCACAAGATAGTCATGTATTCAGTATGAACCTAGGTAATTCTCTTCTCTTCTTTCCCTTACTGGGTGGATGCATCTACCAGGCCTTCTCCTGTGCCTGTCACTCTGCAGGAGGTCTGTCTGCTGGCCTCAGCCCACACGTCCCCTCTTCAAAGCAGCTCATTTTCTGGTACAAAATGCATGGTGGGTTTCTTTGTGTTTCCCTGAACTTACCAGCTTCAATCTGAGAACCACGTTTTCCAGTGACACAGCAAACTGACTCACTGCAACAGACACAACAAAAACAACAAAAGTTAATAATCTTCATCTTTTATAACTTTCTCTCTTAAAAAAAAATATTTTGTTCCTGGACTACAGCTTTGGTTCACCAATGGTGAGGTGTTGCGTGTGTGACCCTTTTGGCCACCTTAAAGGTCAGGTGTTGCGTGTGTGACCGTTTTGGCCACCTTTAAGGTGAGGTGTTGCGTGTGTGACCGTTTTGGCCACCAGTCTTTTTTTAAGGTAAGGTGTTGCGTGTGTGACCGTTTTGGCCACCTTTAAGGTGAGGTGTTTTGCTGTGTGACCGTTTTGGCCACCTTTAAGGTGAGGTGTTGCTGTGTGACCGTTTTGGCCACCTTTAAGGTGAGGTGTTTTGCTGTGTGACCGTTTTGGCCACCTTTAAGGTGAGGTGTTTTGCTGTGTGACCATTTTGGCCACCTTTAAGGTGAGGTGTTTTGCTGTGTGACCGTTTTGGCCACCTTTAAGGTGAGGTGTTTTGCTGTGTGACCGTTTTGGCCACCTTTAAGGTGAGGTGTTGCGTGTGTGACCGTTTTGGCCACCTTTAAGGTGAGGTGTTGCGTGTATGACCGTTTTGGCCACCTTTAAGGTGGGTGTTGCGTGTGTGACCGTTTTGGCCACCTTTAAGGTGAGGTGTTGCGTGTGTGACCGTTTTGGCCACCTTTAAGGTGAGGTGTTGCGGGGTGACCGTTTTGGCCACCTTTAAGGTGAGGTGTTGCGTGTGTGACCGTTTTGGCCACCTTTAAGGTGAGGTGTTGCGTGTGTGACCGTTTTGGCCACCTTTAAGGTGAGGTGGTGCGTGTGTGACCGTTTTGGCCACCTTTAAGGTGAGGTGGTGCGTGTGTGACCGTTTTGGCCACCTTTAAGGTGAGGTGGTGCGTGTGTGACCGTTTTGGCCACCTTTAAGGTGAGGTGGTGCGTGTGTGACCGTTTTGGCCACCTTTAAGGTGAGGTGGTTGCGTGTGTGACCGTTTTGGCCACCTTTAAGGTGAGGTGTTGCGTGTGTGACCGTTTTGGCCACCTTTAAGGTGAGGTGTTGCGTGTGTGACCGTTTTGGCCACCTTTAAGGTGAGGTGTTGCGTGTGTGACCGTTTTGGCCACCTTTAAGGTGAGGTGGTGCGTGTGTGACCGTTTTGGCCACCTTTAAGGTGAGGTGTTGCGTGTGTGACCGTTTTGGCCACCTTTAAGGTGAGGTGGTGCGTGTGTGACCGTTTTGGCCACCTTTAAGGTGAGGTGTTGCGTGTGTGACCGTTTTGGCCACCTTTAAGGTGAGGTGTTGCGTGTGTGACCGTTTTGGCCACCTTTAAGGTGAGGTGTGCGTGTGTGACCGTTTTGGCCACCTTTAAGTGAGGTGGTGCGTGTGTGACCGTTTGGCCACCTTAAGTGGCCCCATTTGACTTCAGGCTGATGTCTTCACACCAGTGTGCATGCATTACACACAAAAAAATTGCCATCATTCCTATGCTGACTCTTGTAAAAGGCAAAAAAGCATCTGCTCTTTTGAGATGCCGTTGCATGTTGACTGGTGTCACGCCCTGGGGATCCCCCAGAACAGTCCCTCTGTCTCATTCCTCCCACCCAGACTGCGAGCACACACTGGATGAGGTGTTTGTGTGTGCACTCTTTCTTTCCCAATTCTACTTCCAAGTAGCCTACCTCATGCTACAGGCAGCTAGAGCGCACTCCAACATATTACGAGGATTTGTTTTCTCGTTTAAAGGTAGGAACAAGTCATCATGCTTACAGCTTGTCACAGCTGGCGACAATCTCAACATGACATTTTAAAGCGTCACAACATTGCCACGATAGCCTAGTGGTCCCAGTGCTATGTTCGTGATTTGAGGGCCCAGGTTTGAGCCACCACCGAGGCACCCGTTTGAGGAGATTTTTTCCCCCAAAGGTAACATGGGTACTGACTTCACTCCTCTGAAAGTCCTTCCCACTAGACAATAAACAAAGGTTGCGTATGCCAACGCACACGGAACATCTTGCGCACAGTTCCACTTTTCGGACAGAGCAGGCCGAGGTGGGCATAACAGTGGCATACCCAAAATCTGACAATTGGTGAACCTCACAGTTTAAAGTTGGTTGAAACGCATTTTATGTCAGTAAAAAAGAACACATAGAACATATTTTTTATGATACA
Source organism: Stramonita haemastoma (assembly GCA_030674155.1). Lineage (NCBI taxonomy): Eukaryota > Metazoa > Mollusca > Gastropoda > Neogastropoda > Muricidae > Stramonita > Stramonita haemastoma. Next base: position 36,447,786 of record CM060346.1, on the reverse strand, counting down.
GGCTTGTTGCTAGAAATTCACAAAGCTGTGAATAGCGGCATCTCTGGACTCAACCAACCAACCAGCCAGCCAACTAACCATTCAACCAACCAGCCAGCCAACTAACCATTCAACCAACCCATCAGCTAACCAGTCAACCTACCAGCTAACCCATCAACCTGACGCGCTCCTCCATCCTGCTGCTGCCCTGCTGAGTGCCCACTGGGCCCAAGGCCCTGGCCCTAGCAGAAACAGGGTTCGGTTCTGGAGGATTGCCTTGGTGACCTGGTGAGAGTAGAATGAAGGAGAGTGATGATCAGCGAACGTGATACAAGATAATGATGACGGTGATGGTCATGATGATAATGAGGATTGTCGTGATGAAAGTTGTGGTGGTGTGTTGATAATGCAGTTGATGATGATTATCATGACATTTATTTACAACATTGTGATATCAATGATGGCTATTATGGTGACACTAGTTTCAGCCGAATATGGTTTTTAAATTCGTCGATTTGATGGTTACAAAAAATAACAATCAAAAGAAAAGAAAGGGGCATGCAGTGAGGGTACAATATACACAGACAGGCACTGACACAGATGACACTCACATGCCCAGCACACACACACACACACACAACAAACACAAAAAAAACACTGAAAGACAAGAAAGACAGACATGCTCATAATATACAACATATGCGTAATTCTTCACTGCAGATACAACACAAACAGCAGTTGCTTTGTAAAAACCCTTTATTCATACCACTTCTCACACACTGTGGTACAGAGGCAACAACAACAACACCCAACACTATCATCAGAAATTCATCCACAAATCCATAAGACAACCAAAAATACAATCAGAAATTCACCCATGACAAATTCCCCAAACTATCATCAGAAATTCATCCACAACTCAATAAGACAACCAAAGATACAATCAGAAAGTCAATCGTGGTAAAACACCCCAAACTATCATAGGAAATTCAGCCATGATACAACTGTAATCAGAAAGTCAATCATGTTAAAAAACACAAAACTTTCATGAGAAATTCAGCCATGACAAAACTGTATTCAGAAAGTCTGTGTCAGTCATGATAAAACACCTAAATCTATCATCAGAAATTCATTCATAAAACATACCAAACTAAACTCAGAAATTCACCCCTGATGAAACTATACTCAGAAATTCACCCCTGATGAAACTATACTCAGAAATTCACCCCTGGAAACTATACTCAGAAATTCACCCCTGATGAAACTATACTCTGAAATTCACCCCTATTAACCTGTACTCAGACATTCACCCCTGAAAACTATACTCAGAAATTCAACCTTGATGAAACTATACTCAGAAATTCACCCCTGATGAAACTATACTCAGAAATTCATCCACAATAAAACTATACTCAGAAATTCACAACTGATGAAACTATACTCAGAAATTCACCCCTGATGAAACTATACTCAGAAATTCACCCACGATAAAACTATTACAAAAATCACCATGATGTAAACTATACTCAGAAATTCAATAATGAACTATAACCAAGCCCAGTAAAAACAAACACAAAACTTTTGACAACATTAAAAACCATCCCTTTGAAGAGTAGCTATGTATGCAGATTTAATAAGAACGTTGAACCAGCCCCATTGATCACAAAACACAAAACATTTTGCACACACATTAAGAAACCCATTCCGCCTTTCAGAAGAGTAGGCTACTGTGTGCGGTAAGAACGGGTGACCCCCCCCCCCCCCCCCCCCCCCCCAGCATGCACATAGGGGTCATGTTTAAACACCATCCCTGAAGACATGGAAAAAACAACTGTTGCATACACAAAAATCTCACCATTGATAAACCTCAGGGTTCTGGCCCAGAAACCGAAAAAAAAGAAAAAAAGAAAGTCAGAAAGTTCTATATCTTCACATGTGCACAAGGCCAAGGAGCTTTTCATGCAGTCTGTACATGCTGCATTGAATCATTAATACACTGAAGTCAGATTCTAGAGAGAGAAACAAAAAAGTTCTGGCAAAGAAAATAAGTGTCATAATACAATTAATCATCAGGACCTTAATTAACACTAAATAACAGCGGTAAATCAGCAAACTTTTTTTGTGCTTTTAATACAACAGAAAAACAATCCATTTATTTATATTTTGTAAATTTGGGACTGAAAAAAAATCATTTTATTTTTTGGGGGAAAATTTGAGACTGAAAAAAAAATCATTGATCTTTACATATAGTAACTTTTATGCAAATCACCGCTGACATTACAGAATGAGCTCGATTTTTTTCCGTAAAAAGAAAGGGAAAAAAGGGAAAGTTTTCACCACAAAATTTATATTATGGCAATGGGATCAGATTAACACAAATTACTTTAAATCAGTGAGTGGGGATTTTGGTCAATTTGAAAATTTTTAATGAAACAGAGAGAGGGGAGAGAGAGAGAGAGAGAGAGAGAGAGAGAGAGAGAGAGAGAGAGAGAGAGAGAGAGAGAGAGAGAGACTCAGACAGGGAGAGGAGGTTTACTGCTGACCTGATTTCAAAGGGACCTGACAAGTAGAATAAAACAAAATGTACCCCCAAAGTTCATCCCAGTTCCCTTAACCCTCCCCCCCACCCAAAAACCAAACAACCAACCAAACCCAACCAAACAAAAAAACAAATCCAAAAAACCTAACATTCAATCAAAAAGAACTAAACTGAAACACAGAAACAAACAACAAAAATGAAACTGGTTAAAAGTATTAGAGAGAGGCACAACCTTGTTAAGTACACATCAACCCACAAGGCATCCATGATAACCCTTCCCCCAAATAAAAAGTTTCTAAATTATTTCATGTGGGGATAAAATACAAGCATTACACTCATAAAACCGCACCACTGTTCATGAAAAAAGAAATCTTCAGAAATACACAGGCAAATCAATCAAAAGACAAATGACATTTTCTGACCATCAAAAAGAACCACTCCAAAAATGTCAAACTACCATAGCCACACAAAGACAAAACAATATTTCATATATGTTGAAAAACTGAACAGTCAATGCACAACACTTGAGAAAAAACAACAAAGACAACAAGAATAGAAGGAAACAAACAACCAAACAACAATAATTCACAAAAAACAAAACAAAACGAACTTGACAAAGGAAAAAAAAGATAAAAGAAAATGAAAGGAGAAAAATCCATACAAAAGTGTCCAGGCAGGTAGATGAGTTAACCAAGCAGGAGTGTTTTTTATCAGAGGAAAAGTTCAGAATCAAGGCATGGAGGGTCAGCAATGTAGACAACTGCCACATGATCACAAACATTCAGCCAATACCCAATGTCCATGTGCACACTTTCACTGTACAATGGCACAAATGCAATCATTAAAAAACAACAACTCAAAATGCTAGCAGTCGCCAAAGTATGTTATATCTTCAAAAACAACAACAAAACCCACCATGAAATAAGAGAGAAAACAAAAAACAACAACACCACCAACAACAAAACAAAGTATGAAAAAACCCAACTTTGACATGTTTCATAACAACTAACATAACACACCATTATTGCAGATATAGTTTGAAAGTCAAAATACAAAGGGCTGAGGGCAAGTCACTTTCTCTGATTAGTCTATGCCATGCTTACAACGCCAGAACCATTTGTCAAAGCAACACAGGAATAAGCAAGGCAAGTTTGCATCCTTTCTCCTTATGTGTCATCTCCATTAGAGGAGAAACAATTCTCTCAAGTCAGAGTATAACCGCCTATTTTATCATTTTCCTCTACAAGTTTTTTGTTTTTCTGTTCCTCAGCTAGACGGCCAAGGTCCATCAATGGTGAGATTTTGAGCATGTGACTGCTTTTACCTGCCATTAAGGTAGCCGCAGTTGACTCCGGGAACTTCCAACAATGAAATAATCTCCTTGAAGTTGGAATGTGGCTATCTTAATGGTGGGGGGAAAACATCGTGTACACAAAAATGTCACTATTGGTGTACCTGACCTCAGAGCTCTGGCTGAGGAACAGGGAAAACCCAATATCCCTAGGACCTAGTTACTTGTCCATGTTTCAATTCCCATCTGGTCAGTCTGTCAATCAACACAAACTCTCTAACCCCCTCAATGGGACAGCAAAATGAGAGACAGCATGTTGCTCTATACAGTCTGCTTCTCCAAGAGAACTCTGTGAGCAAGGTAATGACTCCCATCCTGCTCCCCTTCCCTGCCCCAGCAGTAATGCAGAGCTCCCCCCCCCCCCCCCCCCTCAATCAAACAATCAAACAGGACCTCATACATCCCCCAAAGGAACAGCTTGATAAGAGGGGGGTGGGGGTCCGTAGGACGATGGATCCGTCAGAGCGGCTGCCACCACAGCCTCTCCCCCCCCCCCCAAACAGGGACGGGGGCTGCAGACTGCTGCTGCCCATGGCGGCAGGCTCCTGCAGCCCTTGAGCCCCCGGGGTCAGGCTGACGCCCTCCTTCTTCATGTGCTTCTTGCGGTGCAGATCCAGGCCGTTCTTCTGGGCGAAGGCGGCGGGGCAGTGGGGGCAGTGGTAGGGCTTCTCCCCCGTGTGCAGGCGCTGGTGCACCTTGAGGTTGTAGGGGAAGACGAAGCTCTGCCCGCACTGCCCGCACACGTGGGGCCGCTGGCCGGCATGGCTGCGCTGGTGCTTGTGGAAGGACTGGGGGCGGTGGAAGACCTTGGGGCAGTGGGGGCAGCGGAACTCCTTCTGCCTGACGTGCACGTAGCGCACGTGCTCCTCCAGCACCATCCTGTCGAAGAAGGCCTTGCCGCAGACCTCGCACACGTGCGACCTTGACCTGGGGGTGGAGGGGTGCTTGCGGCGGTAGTGGTAGCGCAGGAAGCGCGGGGCGTTGGCGGAGTAGGGGCAGAGGTGGCAGAGGTGCTTCTCCCCCGCCACCTCCCCGTGCGCCTCCTCCGCGTGGTTGAGGAAGGTGCTCTTCTCGGTGAAGGCGGCGCCACACGTGTGGCACAGGATCTGCCGCCTGCCCCGCGTCAGGAACAGCTCCCGCTGGTACAGGCTCAGTGCAGGCTGGGCGGGGTGCAGCGCCTCACAGCTCACCTCCCTCCGCTCCACATGCACACGCAGGTGCTGCCCAAAGGTGGAGCGGTGGTGCACCACCTTGCCACACCTCAGGCACTTGTAGCTGCAGCGCTGCAGGCTCTGTAACACACACACACACACACACACACACAACACACACACACACTCACACACACACCACCACACCACACACACACACACACACACACACACACACACACACACACTCACACACACACACACACACACACACACATTATCCTCAATATAAAAAAAATATTTAAAAAATTCACACACACACAGATAGGTGGATGGGGTAGCCAGGCACTGGTTTCACCTCACTCCACAATACACTCCTACGCTTGGAGTGCAACTACTGCAGTACTCAAGACTTGGAGTTTTCCCTTCATCATCAGTCCCTGAAGTCACCATGTGGCTACCTTAACGGTGGAGGAAGAAAAACAAGTGGCTTCTATGATGCACACAATGGCCTACTCTTCCAAAAAGCGGAACAGAATTTAATGTGTGCGCAAGATGTTCTGCGTGTGTTTGCAAATGGGATCTTGGTTTATCGTCTCAATCTGAAGGACTTTTGGGGGTGGGGGGAGGGGGGGGTGGCGAGAGTGGAGTCAACAATATCTCCAGAGGAAAATCCTTATAAAAGATTTGAACCCAAGACACCAGTGTAGGCTATGTTTATAAAAAAAATATTTTTTGCTATCTGCTCTTACGGCACTGCACAATTGGCCTACTCTTCCAAAAGGCAGAACAAGTTTTAATATATGTGAAACTTTGTGACTTTTGGGGGGGGGGGGGGGGGGGTTGGAGTCGGTAATGATGTTAACTCCAGGGGGAAAAAATCCTCATAAAGATTCGAACCCAAGACACCAGTGTGTAAGTGTTATAAAAAATCTTTTTTGCTATCTGCTTTTACGGCGCGGCACTAATAGCCCACTATTCCAAAAGGCAGAACAAGTTTTAAAATGGGTGCAAGTTGTTCTGAGTGCGTTTGCATATGGGGCCTCTGGTTTCTAGTCTTATCTGAAGGACTTTTGGAGGAGTGGATTGGCACTGATGTTAACTCCTCACAGCACACAAACCCACTATCACTCAGTCAAGAGTGCTATACTTAGCACGCCTTTTCCTTTTACATAGTCCAAGCATGGTCGGTTCCTGCTATAATTAGCAAGTGCTGGCCCCCTTCTGGGCTGGGATGGGATGGACTAATTAGCAGCTGAGAGGAGCTGAAAGTTGGGGAAAATGACAGCTGTGTCCTGGGCAAAAATCCCCTTGAACAGGTGTATGGGCTGGGCCATCAAATCAGGAGCACAACGCTCAAACCACAAAGCTATACTGCCCCCCACCTCCTTCCCCCAAAGCTAAGAAGATTTTGCATTATTCACGATCACAAATATGCCCTGGAAAGTACAAGACACTGTACTGTTGTTTGCAGGGGGACAAACAGCTGCCTTACCCTGTTACACAGACCATCCAGTGCGTTGGCTCTCTTCATGATTTCTGCATGCAGATGATGAACTAGGCATGGTCAAGATTCCTTTCTTCATATCAGTGTTTGGCCGTGGGGTGCGGAAACACCAACATACCCAGCATGCATCCTGTACGGGGGGGGGGGGGGGGGGGGGGGGGGGGGGGGGGGGGGGGATGGGCTTTGCCAGGTTGAACCTGTTGCCGGATGCTGCTTTTGCCCGCAGTCAGGAGTGTGTGGACTCACCCCCCTGCACTGTGCCCGCACACTTCAACTTGCCCACAGACAGGAGTGTGTGGACTCACCCCCCTGCACTGTGCCCGCACACTTCAACTTGCCCACAGACAGGAGTGTGTGGACTCACCCCCCTGCACTGTGCCCGCACACTTCAACTTGCCCACAGACAGGAGTGTGTGGACTCACCCCCCTGCACTGTGCCCGCACACTTCAACTTGCCCACAGACAGGAGTGTGTGGACTCACCCCCCTGCACTGTGCCCGCACACTTCAACTTGCCCACAGACAGGAGTGTGTGGACTCACCCCCCTGCACTGTGCACCCACACTTCAACTTGCCCACAGACAGGAGTGTGTGGACTCACCCCCCTGCACTGTGCCCGCACACTTCAACTTGCCCAGAGACATGACCTGAAAACTCCAGTGCAGGGCCCGTACCACTGCTCAGGGTTTTAGTAACGGAGAGGAGGAGATCAAGGAGCTTCCCTTCTTGGGGCTCTCAGGGTTTTGATACAGAAGGTCAAGGAGCTTCCCTTCTTGGGGCTCTCAGGGTTGGTGGTAGGAAGCCAGGACACTTGTCATTTAGCATGTCACTGACAGTCAGGCAGATCTTATGTAATTGGTTCCCAAATTTCACGCAGAGGAATCTGCTGTGACATAAAGTGGTATATTTTTTTTTTTTTTTAATTTATATATAAGCATCTAAGCAGGAAAGGCTGCCGCTGTAGTCTAGTGGTTAGGGCGTTGGACTCGTAATCTAAAGGTTTCGGGTTCGATTCCAGCTTTCGGCTATGGCGTTGTGCCCTTGGAAAAGGCACTTTACGGCTATTTTTCTCACCCCACCCAGGTGTAAAAGGGGTACCAACCTTGTGTTGGGGATTAACCCTGCGATAGACTGGCGTCCTATCCAGGGGGAGTCTATGACTCTCAGTCGCTTAATGCCACAGAAACCGGGATAAGCACCGGCCTGATGAGCCTTAGGCTTGGGACAGACTTTAACTCTTTTTTTTTTTTTAATCAGGAAGGTGGTGGCAGGATAGCAGGTCAAGACATTCACAAATAATCTGTGAGGTTCTGCACTCCATTCCCAGCCTTGCCCTTTCTTCCCTGTTCAATGAAAAAATCAAACTTAATGCGGAAAAAAGTCCCTCTGATGAGATTATATACAGTTCAATCAGTAAGAATGAGAAGGTGAATGAGAGGAGCAAGAAGAAAAGCCCTCTTCTGAGGAGTGAGAGGAAATGATTCCCTTTGAGGAACACATTCAGAACACTATCTGGGATTCAGTATAGTGGCCATTGTGATCTGGTTTTGTCCAGACCTCAGTTTGGTCAGTTTCTCCGTCAAGCCACTGTGTGCCCGCCCCTGCAGTCTGCTGCCTCTCTGGAGCACTCTTGTTGGGGATCTTGGTTGGGGTCTCCAGGTTACACTGGGTCTCTCTAAAGCCCCTGACACACTCTCCTTTTTCTGACCTTGTGCTTTGATGGATGCTATAGCTGAGTGGTTCAGACCGTTTGATTTTTCAATCCCATGGGTCCATGAAGTCGTGGGTTTGAATCTCTGTGGCATCTGGTGAACTAAAGAGTTATCAGACTAAGAGCTCAGCAGCTGATGTCATGAGTTTGTTCCATCAAGACAGGCATGACTACAACACAGGCCAAAGTGACCCATCAGCAGTGCAGGGCTTTGTTGCGATGCTTGGTGACCTTGAAGAATCTATCCCAACACCTGAGGACTCTTTAAGAACAAACTGGTTATGCAGGGTGTTACTGTGCTCTACAGTATATATATATATATATATATATATATATATATATAATATATATATATATATATATATATAATATATATATATATATACACACACACCATTTAACGCTGGTCTCAGCAAGCTAGCTTCTCTGCATGAAATGTATGATGCTTTTCCCTATGGGAGTGGGTCACCCCATGGCCCTACTACCACTTTTCTTTCTGTTTTTAAAGATAAAAAAAAAACCCAACTAATTCTGTCCTTTGGAATAAAAAGTCTATGGCATCTTGCAAAGCACAATTCTGTCCGTTGGAATCGAATCCGGGATGATTTCTTGGATTCTAAACCAGCGTCTGAACACTACACCACTGGTGCAAGGTGTCACAGAGTATACCCTGAGAAGCAGGACTCAGGCTGTGTACATGATGATAAGCGCTTTGATTTGTTTTTACAAGAAATAGTGCTATACAAATTCCATGTATTATTATGATGACACTGAAGTTAATGAGTAGAAACCGAGTCAATGAAACGTCACAAAAAATCATTAAGATATGATGCAGCTAGCCACAAAAATGATGCATCTAAAACAGTGTACTATACACTATGATGTCTGTTATTTTGCATGCTTCTAACAGCTAAAACAGTGTACTATACGCTATGATGTCTGTTATTTTGCAAGCTTCTAACAGCTAAAACAGTGTACTATACGCTATGATGTCTGTTATTTTGCAAGCTTCTAACAGCTAAAACAGTGTACTAATACGCTATGATGTCTGTTATTTTGCAAGCTTCTAACAGCTAAAACAGTGTACTATACGCTATGATGTCTGTTATTTTGCAAGCTTCTAACAGCTAAAACAGTGTACTATACGCTATGATGTCTGTTATTTTGCAAGCTTCTAACAGCTAAAACAGTGTACTATACGCTATGATGTCTGTTATTTTGCAAGCTTCTAACAGCTAAAACAGTGTACTATACGCTATGATGTCTGTTATTTTGCAAGCTTCTAACAGCTAAAACAGTGTACTATACGCTATGATGTCTGTTATTTTGCAAGCTTCTAACAGCTAAAACAGTGTACTATACGCTATGATGTCTGTTATATTTGCAAGCTTCTAACAGCTAAAACAGTGTACTATACGCTATGATGTCTGTTATTTTGCAAGCTTCTAACAGCTAAAACAGTGTACTATACGCTATGATGTCTGTTATTTTGCAAGCTTCTAACAGCTAAAACAGTGTACTATACGCTATGATGTCTGTTATTTTGCAAGCTTCTAACAGCTAAAACAGTGTACTATACGCTATGATGTCTGTTATTTTGCAAGCTTCTAACAGCTAAAACAGTGTACTATACGCTATGATGTCTGTTATTTTGCAAGCTTCTAACAGCTAAAACAGTGTACTATACGCTATGATGTCTGTTATTTTGCAAGCTTCTAACAGCTGCTCAACACTTTCTTTGGAAGGCCCCCAAGTCCCTGATTCAGAATCTTCATGGCATTTCTGACTTCCAATGGCCTAGACAAGTCTGACTTTTAGATATCGATTCATCCCAGAAGTACAGCTGGAGTGCGGCTATCTTAATGGCGGGCAAAAACAATCAGACGCAAAATCTCGCCACTGGTGAATCTCAAAGCTGTAGCCAGGGAACAACAACAAAAAAAAACAACCCCCCCCCCCTCCCCATTTATGTCATTCTAAATACACATCTACAATATGTGTTTTCGTTCTAGCTTTTGACAACTGTCTGGGTCTTTTTTATGCTGTTGTAATTTTGTTGTTGTTGTTTTTTGTGTGTGGCTTTTTGTTGTTGTTTGTTTTGATGGGTTTTTTTGTTTTTTGTTTGGGGGGGGGGGGTGGGGGGGGGGTATTTCATGAATAGTTTTTAAAAACTGAAAATAGTTATTTTATTTATCGACAATCCTTTTACTGAGAATGGTTCTTTCATGAAAATACTGCACTTTGTCAAATATCTTTGAAATGACCCTGTTGATATCTTTAGAAATCTAAATCATTTGCCAGCCATTCAAACAGAAATGCTTTGTGCATCTTGATATTTTAACAAGAATAAGTCATTGATGACTGGGCTTTATCATCCACACTCCCATGCATGCATCTTTCAAAGGGTTGGATCAAAGTGCTGTACACAGATGTACTTTTGAATAAGCAGGGAAGCTGATTGCAGCATTCAGAAAGGACTGACAAACACTTTGCATTCAAACATTATTACTCTGACCAAGATGTAACACACACGCAAACCAATACACAGTTGTCAACATTTCATACATTAAAACCCATTTTCCCCATTTCAAACATATCCCAAAAAGCTACTGGTATGTCAAGATTTCACATTCTTCTTCTTTTCTCATGACCGGATGGTCGTGGAGGAGACATGAGAGACGATTCTGCAGCCAGCCGTCGCCATCCAGCCCTGTCCTCCGCCTTCCAAATGAGTGTTGGACTGTCCAGGTGGTCCATTCCTTGATGTTATCCATCCAGCTTTTGGTTTGTCTGCCTCGGCGTCTGCCACCTTCTAGAGTTCCTTGTAGGACTGTCTTGGGGAGGGTGTTGTGGCGTGTGACATGGCCGAACCATGCCAGCTTCCTTTTCTTGACAGTGGCTAGTAGGGGTTCCTGAGGGCCAGCCATCAGTGCGACTTGACTTTGCACATAGGTGTTTGTTTTCCTATCCTTCCAGGAAATTCCAAGCAGTTGCCTGAAGCATTTTGTCTCAAACGTCTGGATCCGCTTGGTGGTTTCAGCGGTCATTGTCCAACTTTCCCAGCCGTAGAGCAAGATGGAGATGACCAGGGATCTGAACAATTTGACTTTTGTTTTGAAGCTGATGTTGTCGCTTCTCCATATCGTGTTCAGTTTTGCCATAGCTGATGTTGCCATGGCTAGCCTGGTCTTGATCTCTGTGGTTGAGCGTCCATCTTTCGTGAGGGTAGCGCCAAGATATTTGAAAGCGTCTACTTCTTCCAGCTGCTGGCCATTCATGTAGATCTGTGCTGTGGTGTCGTTTGCACTGTTGACCAATACTTTACTCTTTTCTGTGCTGACTTCCATCCCATATGCGCCTGCTCTGTCTACCAGTCTGTTGGTAAAGTCTTGGAGTTCCTTGTTGCTGCCTCCCATGAGATCAATATCGTCAGCGAAGCGCAGGTTGTTAATGGTCGCCCTCCTACTGAGATGGTAGAGTGGAAGTCGCAAAGTGTTTCCCTCATGATGTTCTCCAGGAATAGATTAAAGAGAGTTGGAGAGAGCAAGCAGCCCTGACGGACGCCGACTGTGGTCTTGAAGTAGTCTCCGACTTGGCCGTTGAGGAGAACTGCACTGCTGGAGGTGTTGTACAGCGCTTCTATGATCTGGATGAGACCCTCCTCAATGCCAAACTTCCTGAGGACTTTCCAAAGGCCTGCATGCCACACTCTGTCAAAGGCCTTCTTGAAGTCAATGAAGTTGTGTAGCAAGTCTCTCTGATGTTGCAGATGTTTCTCCATCAGGATTCGGCAACTGAAAATTTGTTCTACTGCGCGTGCTCCTTCCTGCCCTGAACCCAGCTTGTTCTTCTGCCAGGTGCTCTTCCGCCTCCTTTTTGAGTCTGTTCAGTATCACTCTTAACATGATCTTGCTGGTGTGGCTAATGAGGCTGATCGTTCTGTAATTCTGGCACTGACGGAGGTTTCCTTTCTTGGGCAGGGGGATAATAAGAGACTGTGTCCATTCTGCTGGCCACTGTTTTGTCGCCCAGATCTTCTGACAGAGATGTAATGACAGTGACCAGGTGTTCCCCTCCATTCTTGAGCAGCTCTGCTGGTATGTTGTCTGCTCCAGGTGACTTTCCAGTTGGTAAACTACGGATAGCTTCCTCCACTTCTTCCTTCAGCACTGGTAGTGGTGAAGGTTCCCTCTGTGGTGTTGCGTCCTCATCAATCAGGCTGTGGTCGGGCTGTAAGGGGTGGTTGTACAGGTCCGAGCAATACTGTGACCATCTATTCAAAACTGCTGAGCTTTCAGTCAGCAGGTTGCCTGAACAATCCTCAATGACTGAGGATTTATTTTGCTGCGCCTTTGTGAGCTCCTTTAGGGTGTCATAGGCGTGTTTGCTGTTCCCCTTTGTCATGCCTGCCTCGATGTTCTTGCACTGTTCATTGATCCATTGCTCTTTTGCCTCTCTCATTTTCTTTCTCACCAGATTGTTGGTCTCACGGTACTGTGCTGCCTCTTGCGGGGTGGAGTGTTTGGTTTTCTTCAAAGATCTTCTCTTGTCACACAGGTCAAGGATGTCATTTGAGGTCCAGGGTTTGTGTTTCTTTCTCTCGCGGCCAAGTACCTCCTCTTCACATATAGATTTCACATATAAAAAACAATTTTGGTAAAATCTCCCTTTAAAAGCTATTTTCATCAAAATTTCATAAGAAGGTTATAGAAAACCTACTTCAATTAAAAAAATGACATTAAAAAATCTTCTAATCTAGAGTTTTAAAAAAAAACACGCCCCCCCCCCCCCCTTAAAAAAAAGAAAACCTCAACATTTCACTTAAAAAGCTATTCTTGCAGAGATTCACATAACAAAATCCCACATTCCTGAATTTTTTTTTTACAATAATTATATACATCAAGTCATCTGGTATAAGATATCAATTGAAATAGAAGCTCACATATATACATCATATCATCCTAAACATTGTACACCAGTTTTCTGTTTTAAACAATGCTGATCAAGGGTTTCACCCACAAAAATATATCTCATAAAAATCTGGCTCATAAAAGATTTAACAAAAATGGATATATCACAAAACAGCAATGTAATGAATGTTTCCTACCCCCCCCCCCCCCCCAACTGTAAAAAAAACCCCCAACCAACAGAAAACAAAATCAGCCCCCCCTAGCCCCCCCAAAAAAAACAACAACAACAAAAAAACAAACAACAAAAAACAAAAAACAACAACAAAACAAACCCAAAAAACCAAGCAAACCAACAATAAAAAAACAAAACAAAACAAAAAAACTAACAAAAACCCTTCAGATATAATCAATATTATCTCTCTCTCTCCCTCTTTTTCTGTATGTGTATGAGTGTGTGTGTATATGTGTGTGTGTGTGTGTGTACATACATACATACATACATATATAATATACACACACACAAATACACATACACACACACACAAATACACATACACATACACACACACACACACACACACACACACACCACACACACACACACACACACAGAGTACCACAGTGATTCAAAATCTAGATCTAACTCTACCATTACTGTCATATTCATTTATATATATATATAAAATAATCATATATAGACTTGTGAATAAATGATGAGCATTCTACCCTTCATTATTCAAAATGGATTTATAGCAGGTTTCTGCTTTTGGAGCAAGCTTTCCTTTTGGTCCCCTGCACCTTTCATGTACATGCATGTCAAAGGATGAGGCTATAAACTGAGGTTACGGAAGCAAATGCACACAGAAGTCCTTGCACACACATTCAAATTTGTTCCCCATTACAGAGCGGCATACACACCAGGACTGGATGTTAAAGGGCACACAATTGCTTATTCATTACCCTTGAAACAAAAGAATATAGATAAAAGTCTGAAAAAAAATTAAATGTCTTCTCCATTCTTCTGCCCAACAAAAAAGAATGTAATCAAGATCCAACAAACCAGTCTATAAGATGCTAAAGACCCTACTGAAAATTGTCCCCCACTCTCTCTCTCTCTCTCTCTCTCTCTCTCTCTCTCTCTCTCTCTCTCTCTCTCTCTCCTCTCTCACTCCACTCTCTCTCTCAGCAAATTAAACTTTTCCTCCCCATGGGGATGCCGGGGGCTCTTTCATTATAAGTAACATCCCCACTTTCTGGAAAGTCTGTACTACAAATGTCTCCTTTCCTATCACTCCCTTTGTTTTTTTCCCTTTTCTTAACCTCTCTATACCTTCTCTCTCTTGCTTATTTTCTGCCTACTCAGCCCGTTCTCATGCCTTTTTTCTAGCAAATCTGAAATATTTTCTTCTCAACTTGTGAACAAGCTGCCCTGATGTGGGAATGTGAGGGCTGAGGCCAGCAGGCAGACCTCTGTCAGGATGACAGCACAGGAGAAGCCCTGGGACAGCGCAGTCTACCCAATATGAAGTGAAGTTCTCTGTCTTTGAGAAAGTAAAGTATTGCAATTTGGAATTTGAATATGTACAGTCTTGAAGCTACCTTCCTGGTGAGTGACAATGGTCATGTATGCAAAACCTCACCAATGGTGAACCGGAACTCCAGCTCCAAAATAATATATATCTCTCTAGATAGAATCTCCTAATATCTGAACCCTCTGCTGCAAGTTCCGTGTCATGGAAGCCAAAGTCTTCAGGTCTGCTAAACCGTCCCCTCTTCCTCCTCTCTTGCCAAGTTCCAGGCCAGGCTGGGACACTGGAGGTAGAGTCCTCAGGCACTCTTCAACCTGACAACCCCCCCTCCCCTGCTGCCTTCAAAGGACTTGTTGCAGCTTGTGGCTCCATGCCTGTCACTGAGGGGGTGTGGCCAGCACAAGAGGTGGCAGCAGCTGGGGCAGGGGGGGCTCCTGCTCTGTCTTCAGGCCCAGCTCAGGGCTGCGGCTTGGCTGCACTGGAGGGGGGGTGGTGTCCGGGGCTGCCCTGGCTTTTTCCTGAAGGCGGCTGATCTGGGAGTGCAGGTGGCGCTTCTGGGCCAGAGCCCAGCCGGGGGCCTGGCAGGGGAAGGCCTTCTCCTCCTCCTCCTTCTCCTCCTCCTTCTCCTGAGGGGCGGGGTCCCCTCTTTCCTCTGGTGCTTCTTGAGGTGCACATTCAGACTGTTTTTCTGGGCGAAGGCGGCGGGGCAGTGGGGGCAGTGGTAGGGCTTCTCCCCCGTGTGCAGGCGCTGGTGCACCTTGAGGTTGTAGGCCTGGCTGAAGCAGCGGCCGCAGTGGGTGCAGCGGTGAGAGCGGCTGCTCTGGTGGTTCTTCATGTGCTTGAGGAAGCCGCGGGTGTGGGTGAAGACCTTGCAGCACAGCTGGCACTGGTGGTGCTGGTTCTTCAGGTGCACGTTCTCCACGTGCCGCGCCAGCCCCGACTTCTCGTAGAACCCTTTCCCGCAGATGTGGCACATGTGCTTGCGCGAGCGAGGTTTGGACGGGTGCCTTTTCCAGGTGTGGTGCCTGAAGTTGATGACGTTGGTGGTGGAGTAGGGGCAGGCCTGGCAGGTCAGCGTCTGGGGCGAGGCTTCTTCGTGCGCGTTGACGTGCTGGCGCAGGACGTACTTCTTCTTGTAGGCCGCCCCGCAGATGTGGCACAGGTGGCGCTGGTCGTCGCCGCCCTCCTTGAGGAACAGCTGGGCCTGGTAGGTCCTCAGCCCCACAGCCTGAGGGGCCCGCGCCTCACAGCTCACCCTCTGCCCCTCGGGCAGCACACGAATGTGAGCGCTAAGTTTCAAACGGCCTTGGAAAAGGGTCTGGCAGATCAGGCACTTGAAGACGAAGCGATGACGCTTCTGCAACAGAAAGCAGGCCACGTTCTTCCTCTCTGTGCAATGGTGGCAGGGTGCTTCCTACAGGGCCACTGTCCTCTCCTTCATCCTGTATACTGTCCGTCAGTGTCACTCCTTAAGACGACAACACACTGACTGACTGACACTGACACAGCTGTCAAGACTGGCACTATTTGGAGTTCTCTGGCAAACGGATACATATAAACTTCATTGTTTTTTAAAAGGTGCAAAAATATGATCCAACACTTGGATTATGGACAGATGTAAGGCCCAGTTACTTCCATTTGTATGGCTTGGCAACATGTTGTAAATATCCATGAATCACTTTTTTTTTAAAGAATTCTATTTTGTGTTGATTCAAGATCAGTGCTTTGTGTTCTCAACAGAGTCAAATAAAAAAAAATCTACAAAGAAACAAAAGGGAAAACCCTGAAACGATGTTGTTCCGTATTGTATCAATGGTATTCTGTATGGCAAATGCATATGATTTATGTGTCTACACAGTGAGTCAAGTGAACATTTATTCCTTTATTTATCTTCTTATTTTTGTACCAATGGCAAATTCATATGAATTATGTGTCTACACAATGCAGTCAACTGAGTATTCATTCCTTTATTTGTCTACTTATTTTTGTTCCTCAGCTAGAGCTGTGAGGTTAACAAAGGGAGAGATTTTCCGTATTCATGCAACCCTTATTTCCCCACAATGAAGGTAGCCGCATTCTGACTTCAGGGATGGTGTCTAAAGATGAAACCAGTGTATATGCATTAACAATCTTTTTTTTAAAAGGCTGATGTGTCTATCCACATGCAATAGCCAACTCGTCCAAAAGACGAAACAGGTTTTATCACGAGCTTACGATGTTCTGCGTGTGTTTGCACACAGGCCCTCAGTGTACAGTGCCATCTGGATGGAAACCCTGATTTGAAATATACACTTTTTTTAAGGGGGGGGGGGTAATGGGAACATGATCTTCATACTAAAGCAATTTTAACAAGGTTTTCTTTTTTTTTTTTTTTTTTTTTTTTACTGTTGAAGGGGTCATACTCTCAAACTGTAATGGGTTTCTACAGCCCCTTCCCACAAAACAAATAACCAAGCAAGAGCCAGTTTTTAAAGAACACTATCTACATACACAACACACCCCCACACACACCACACACACACACACCTCTCTCTCTCTCTCTCACACTCTACATATTGCGCCACATGTTAAAACCTGTTCCACCTTTTGGAAAAGTAGACCCTTTGTGTTGGTAGAAGTGAAGGACAAAATTTACAAAAACGCATGCACACGGGGCGACTGGTAGCAAGGAAAAAAAGCACACAAGTGCTTATTTCATTATGCTCAAAATATAAGCTAGATCATAGATATACAAATATGACATGCATACATGCAACATGCAAACACCTGCATGTATACAAGTGAGTGACAGCTGGTGCACACACACACACACACACACACACACACACACACACACACACACACACACACACACACACAACACACACACACACACACACACATACAGAGGAAGAGTGCAGTAAAGTAAAAGTTAAAACCTTTGAATCTTACAGAGGAATGATCTTGCAGAGATAGGGGACACTCACATGCAATAGGGGGGGGGGAGGAGGGAGGGGGAGAGAGAAAGAGGGGAGGGAGGGAGGGAGGGAGAGAGAGAGAGAGAGAGAGAGAGAGAGAGAGAGAGGAGAGAGAGAGAGAGAGAGAGAGAGAGAGAGAGAGAGAGAGACAGACAGACAGACAGACAGACAGACAGACAGACAGACAGACAGACAGACAGACAGACAGACAGGCAGGCACACACACACACACACACACACACACACACACACACACACACACACACACACACACACACACACACACAAACAGACAGAGAGAAGAAGAACATACCTTCCACTTGAGTTTCAACCTCTGCACACTGCCTTCCATGGAAATGCCGTAAGCATCCACTGTGAACATAGGACACCACAGATCCATTCAGCTACATCTGGCCCATGCCACAACATTTGTCAGTTATTGATATACATACATACATACACAGCTAAGTGCTGAAGCCTGCAATATGATGCTGAACAAGTGCTGCAAAATGTAATGTTAAGATTGTCCTCAGCCATGGGTTTGAACCCTTTTTTATTTATAGTCTGATGAATTTGTTTTGATTTGGGCTTCTTGGCTGGAGCTCCAAGGTTCGCCATGGTAAGATTTTTAATGTCTGTGACTGTGTTTGTGGTAAGATTTTTAATGTCTGCCACTGTGTTTGTGGTAAGATTTTTAATGTCTGCGACTGTGTTTGTGGTAAGATTTTTAATGTCTGCCACTGTGTTTGTGGTAAGATTTTTAATGTCTGCCACTGTGTTTGTGGTAAGATTTTTCATGTCTGCCACTGTGTTTGTGGTAAGATTTTTCATGTCTGCCACTGTTTTTGTGGTAAGATTTTTAATGTCTGCCACTGCTTCTGCCCACTATTACCACAGTCACAGTCTGACATCAGGGATTTCTGAACATGATGCCAGTGTGCATGTGTTGAAAAAAACTTGTGGGCAGGAAAGGCCTCCACTTCTGATAGGCAGAATGTTTTAACCTGTGTGCAAGATGTACCGAGTGCATTCACACATGCATACTTGGTTTACATCATAGTCTCATCAGAAAAACACTTTTGGGGGAGTGGAGTCGCTACTGACGTTGACTCCAGAGGAAAAATCCCCATAAACGGACATCTTGGTGGTGACTGGAACCCAGGCCCAATCCCAAGCTGTCAAATCACGAGAGCAACGCTCTAACCGCTGGGCTACCACACCCCCAGTCTGTAGACCACACCCCCAGTCTGTAGACCACACCCCCAGTCTGTAGACCACACCCCCAGTCTGTAGACCACACCCCCAGTCTGTATACCACACCCCCAGTCTGTATACCACACCCCCAGTCTGTATACCACACCCCCAGTCTGTATACCACACCCCCAGTCTGTAGACCACACCCCCAGTCTGTAGACCCACCTGTGCTCTCCTTTTCAAGGAGTAAAGCACCCTCAGAAGGCAGAGTACGGCTGCCTATGTTGCAAGGTACATAAAAAAACAGTCATGCATGAATGCAAATTTCTCATCTAGTGTGTACAGTCATGCATAAATACAAATTTCTCATCTAGTGTGTGCAGTCATGCATAAATACAAATTTCTCATCTAGTGTGTGCAGTCATGCATAAATACAAATTTCTCATCTAGTGTGTGCAGTCATGCATAAATACAAATTTCTCATCTAGTGTGTACTTGAAGCCCCACAGTGATTCCCATGGGCAGGAGGGAGTCACAGTGCCCGCCCATTGTGGGTGACAGACCCCCAGTGTTCAGCTGGGGAAGGGCAACAACAGCAGCAGCAGCAGTCAGGGAACAGGGCTGGCTGTGTCCTCCTCCTCTAGACTGGGACCCCATTGCATTATGTGCATCCTGTGCACTGTCTGGAATGAGGGTTCAAACCCCAGCTGTTGTGTTGTGCTGTGCTGTGTTGTGTTGTGCTGTGTTGTGTTGTGCTGTGTTGTCAATCAATCAATCAATCAAATTTTTATTTCCAGATGGTACATTGAGTAAGCAGCGATCTGCTTTTTTCCATCAAGCCATCTATCTAAAGAAAAAGAAAAGAAAAGAAAAAAATCAAAACAATAGCAAAAATCAAATCCAAAACAAAACAAAAAACCAACAAAAAACAAAGCAGAAAATCCCTAGCAAACAAAAAAGCCAACAAAAGAAAGAAAAGGGGAAAAAGCAAACAAACAAATAAAACAACAACAACAAACATTTCACCAACCCCCCCCCCCCCCCCCCCCCCCCCCCTGTTGTGTTGTGCTGTGCTGTGTTGTGTTGTGTTGTGTTGTGTTGTGCTGTGTTGTGTGTGCTGTGTTGTGTGTGTGTGCTGTGTGTGTGTGTGTGTGTGTGTGTGTGTGTGTGTGTGTGTGTGTGTGTGTGTGTGTGTGTGTGTGTGTGTGTTAAGTTTGCTTACCATGAGTGTTTTTAACAACAAAATCAAGACATCATAACAAAAGACAAAGATACATTATTAAAAACAACCTAAAAAAATATCCCCCAAAAATGAAATTCACAAAAAAACAGAAAAACTAAGCAATCCTTTATGCCCCCCCCCCCCCCCCCCCCCCTTACGATGCCTACCTCCTCCTCCCAGAAAAATGAAAAAAACACAAAAAACTAAAGCAAATTAATCGCCCATCTTTCCCCCCTCCAAAAAAAACAAAACAAACCCCCCCCCTCCCACACACACACACATATACACACCACCACACACCCTGTACCACACACACACACACACAATCAAACAAGACGGGAAAGCCTAGTGGTCAGAATATTGCACTCACAATTTGACGACCTGGGTTTGATTCCCGTTGGAGGGGAATTTTCCCTGGAGTTAAAATCAGTGCTGACTCCACTCCCCCCAAAAGTCCTTCAGATTAGACTATAAACCGAGGCCCCGTGTGCAAACGCACGCAGAACATCTTGCACACACGTTAAATCCTGTTCCGTTTTTTGTAAGAGTAGGCCATTGTGTGTTGCTGGGTACAGATGACAAGATTTACAAAACTGAGTACACACAGGGACTGGATGTAAAAAAAAAAGCACATGAGTGCTTATTCCATTATCCTCGATATAAAAGAATAAATAAATAAAAGAATAGATAAATAAACAAATATATAGATAAAACCATCCCCCCCCCCCCCCCCCCCCCCCCCCGCCCCTGTTGACTGACCGTTGAGGGCGTGGGTGTGGTGGGCCTTTTTGAGGTGGACGGTCAGACACTTGGGCTGGGAGAAGAGCTGCTGGCACACTGGACACAGGTACAGGCTGTCGCGCACCGCCTCCACCCCCTCCACCTCCCACTCCGACTCCCCCTCCCCCGGCCTGCCCCCCCCTTGCCACGCCTGCCTGGCCGCGCTGTCACACACATACACACACACACACACACACACACCACACACAGAGCGCCACAGTGGCTTCATGTCAACATGCATTGCAAGGAATATATAGATCTATATCTATGTTTATATGATTTATAGTACACATGAAGATGGAAGTGAATGTACAATTTATATATATATAAATATATATATATATATGAGGAAACGACTCCGAACGTGGCCCCTGCCTGGACACCAGACAGACAGACGCCTCCACCAGCCCAGACTCCTGGACCTGCTCCACCTGTCTGGAACGTGGCCCCTGACCAGACACAAGATAGACATGTTGTTCCACCTGCCCACATGCCTGGACCTCCTCAAACCCCCACAAGACCCGACCCAGCCTGCTCGCTGCCTGCAGCAGATGTCCTCGAACCTGAAATCCCTGGGAAACCACGTCGACAACGTCGCCCCCCTGCATACCTGAGGGACTATGAACAATAGATACAATAGATACACACACAAACGCGCATACACACACACACACACACACACACACACCACACAGGCGCGCGCGCGCACACACACACACACACACACACACACGCACACACACGTGCGCACATTTGCAATTTGGATATGTGTACGTGTTGTATGTACATTGTGTTTAAAGCTTGGGAGGAATGTTGTGTTTTAGTTACTTTCATTTTCATTTGTTTTATTTCTCGTTAGCATGTGCGAGATTTGGCATCTTTTGATAATTACCCAGCATGCAATGGGATTCGGTTACCATGGAGCTAGAAACAGAATAAACCGACATCGACTCCCAACTCCAAGCGTCCGTGCCTAGTTTTATTGTACGAATCCTCTTTACTCCTGGCTACCTAGACACAACATTGATATATATATATATATATATATATATATATATATATATATTATATATATATATATATATATATATATATATATATATATACATGAAAACAGAAGTAGAATGAATAAAACACAGCATCAAGGAGGAAGGTGGCAGCCAAGTTCAGACGGTCCCCTGCCAAACAAGTCAACGGCCAGGTTCTGGGTTGGATTCCCAGCCTTGCCCTTTCTTTCCAATTTGACCCCCAAAATCAAACTGACTGTTAAAGTCCTTCATGGGACTATAATAAACCAAGGCCCTGTGTGTGAATGCACACAGAGCATCCTGGCACAGGTTAAGAGTATGTTCCGCCTTTCGGAAGAGCACTGCAGGCCATTGTGTGCCAGATGACAGAAAAAGAAAAGCCAGCATGCACACAGGTGCTGGGTTTAGGACACCATCCCTGAAGTCTGAATGTGGCTACCTTGATGGTGGGAGGAAAAGAGAGTCCCACATGAATACATCTCACCATTGGTGACCCTCGCAGCCCTAGTGGAGGAACAGGAACAAAAAAAGAACGCAGTATGGGGCATTTCCATATGACCTCTTACTCTTAGGAAGAAAGCAAGTCTGTCAATCTCCGTGTTCTCTGACTAGGTGGGGTGCCTAGTGCTTGGTCTTCTTCTGTCTTTGCAGCCCTAGACTATCTTCTACTTTACTATTCTTCTTTGTTGAACACTCAGACAGCCATTACTCGTGTCTGTCATGTGCTGCCATTATTCGTGTCTGTCATGTGCTGCCATCACTTGTGTCTGTCATGTGCTGCCATTACTCGTGTCTGTCATGTGCTGCCATCACTTGTGTCTGTCATGTGCTGCCATCACTTGTGTCTGTCATATGCTGCCATTACTCGTGTCTGTCATGTGCTGCCATTATTTGTGTCTGTCATGTGCTGCCATCACTTGTGTCTGTCATGTGCTGCCATTACTCGTGTCTGTCATGTGCTGCCATTACTCGTGTCTGTCATGTGCTGCCATTACTCGTGTCTGTCATGTGCTGCCGGCCATTATAAACGCCTGACAAGTCAGGGCAAGCGCATCCAACTCTGGCAAGGGACAGAATTGTTATCTTTGATTTTTTTTTCAGGAAAAAAAGGCAGGAGAATGGACCAAGAAGTCAGAAAACAGACAAGAAGGAGGTGACAGGACAAAAAGGAGCAAGGCAGAAACAAAGAGAGGGATAGAAAAGAGGGTGTTCCCAGCACAGACTTTCCAGAAGGTGGGGATGCTGTTTATACTGAAAGAGCCCCCGGAATCCCCACGGGGGGAGTTCTTTTATTTAAAAAACACAAACACAAAAGTGAAGACTTCCCATCAATGACTTTTAGTTTATATTTTATTTAAAAAACACAAACACAAAAGTGAAGACTTCCCATCAATGACTTTTAGTTTATATTTTATTTAAAAAACACAAACACAAAAGTGAAGACTTCCCATCAATGACTTTTAGTTTATATTTTATTTAAAAAACACAAACACAAAAGTGAAGACTTCCCATCAATGACTTTTAGTTTATATTTTATTTAAAAAACACAAACACAAAAGTGAAGACTTCCCATCAATGACTTTTAGTTTATATTTTATTTAAAAAACACAAACACAAAAGTGAAGACTTCCCATCAATGACTTTTAGTTTATATTTTATCTAAAAAACACAAACACAAAAGTGAAGACTTCCCATCAATGACTTTTAGTTTATATTTTATTTAAAAAACACAAACACAAAAGTGAAGACTTCCCATCAATGACTTTTAGTTTATATTTTATTTAAAAAACACAAACCAAAAAGTGAAGACTTCCCATCAATGACTTTTATTTCATATTCTGTTGCTTACTAATGGAAAAAACCAAAACCCAATGTGGGTACAAGTGACCTTATATAACTAAACTGCATAACAGCCAAATGACCAACAACTACACCAGAAAGAAAACAAAAGAAAACCCCAACCCCAAACCCCCATACATTCATTTGATTTTCATACATTTTTTTTAGAATTGCCAAAAGCTATGTACACAGAACTTTTTTTCAATTTGTGTTTGGTTAATATAAATTATAAAGTAGAAAAAGCTGTCAATACTTTTGCTGTTCCTTGGCTAGAGCTCCTAGGTTTACCCACAGTGACATTTTTGCACAAATGCATTTATTTTATATCTTATAATATCTATCTATCTATCTATCTATAATATATATACATATTATATATATATATATATATATATATATATATATATATATATATATATATGTGTGTGTGTGTGTGTGTGTGTGTGTGTGTGTTATTCTTTTTATTCTTTTATATCAAGGATAATGGGATAAGCATTCTTGTGCTTTTTCACATCCAGTCCCCGCGTGTAAGCAGTTTTGTAAATGTCATCTGTTCCCACCGGCACACGATGGCCTACTCTTACGAAAAGTGGAACAGGATTTAACATGTGCGCAAGATGTTC
>CM060346.1:36406041-36418367 GCA_030674155.1 Stramonita haemastoma | reverse complement strand
ACACAGACAAGACACAAAACACACACATACAGTCACACACACACACAGAGGACACAAACACAATGACACACACACAAACACAGACAAAACATACAAAGTACACACACACACACACACACACACACACACACACACACACACACACACACACACACACACACTGTACATTAAAACTTGATTTTCACGAAATAAGTTCATTATTAGTTAATTATATGCATAAACTTTATCCACGAGAAAATTCAGATTTGGGGTCTTGCCCAAGACACATTTTAAAGTTAATATTTAAGCTGTGTTTAAACTCCTGAAAAACCAAGTATTCCCAAAACGTGGTATGTGCTTGTTCTCACCCTTTATCTTGTGAACACATTCTTTTTGATTGCCCTATCTTGACATCATTATACAAAAAGTCTGGTATTATAGATCTGAAAAGGGAATCTGTGGGTTTACTCACTTGTAGACCAGAAATTGTTGATATTGCTAAAGTTATTTCTCAGTCTGCTTTTAATGATCTGTTACAGGTTTTCTTTTGAATTTATTCGTTTTATTTGTTGGGCTTGTTTTAGCTACTTTTAATGTTTGTTTAAGTCTAATATCACCTAGAGTGAACAGACTTTAAATGAAAAACAAACAAACACGCTGAGAAACAAGGGGGATGGGAAAGCCTAGTGGTCAGAACATTGCGCTTGCAATTTGATGATTCCCATTCGAGGGGATTTTTCCCCTGAAGTTAACATCAGTGCTGACTTCACTCTCCCCAAAAGTCCTTCAGATGAGACAATAAACCAAGGACCCATGTGTGAACACACATGGAACATCTTACGCACATGTTAAATCCTGTTTAGCTTTTCGTAAAAGTATGTTTATGTGAGCCGATGGGAACAGATGACAAAGATTGACAAAACTGCATACACACGTGGACTGGATGTAAAAAAGCACATGAGTGCTTATTCCACTATTCTTGATATAAAATAATAAATCAATAAATACACACACACACACACACACACACACACACACACAACACACACACACACACACACACACACACACACACACACATCGGTGGATCTAGGTGGTAACGCGCCTTGCCTAGAACACAAAAAGTCTGGGTCGGAGTTTGCGGTGGTTCGTACCCCGTTTGAACCCCAAATTTTTACCCCATCCATTAGACCCTGAATGGTGGTCTGGGTGCTAGTCTTTCAGATGAGATGATAAACCAAGATCCTGTGTGCTGCACATCACTATTTAGATCATATAAAAGAACCCACGGCAACAAGGGGGTTGACCCTGGCAAAATTCTGTAGAAAAAGCCACTCTGATAGGGAAACAAATACAGTTGCATGCAGGAAAAAGAAAAAAAATGGGTAGGCGTGCACATGTGGCAACACACTCTCCCCGGAAAGAGCATCCCGAATTTCATGCAGAGAAATCTGCTGTGACATAAAGTGGTACAAAATACAAAAAATACACACACACACACACTCGAGATAGGAAGGCCTGGTTGATTACAGCAATGTGCAATGCACTCGTTATCTGCTGGTCCAGGTTTGAATCCCATTCAAGGAGATAACTGTTGAGGGGATTTTTCCCCTGGAGTTACCATCAGTGCCAACTCAACTCCCCCGAAAGTCCTTCAGATAAGACTATAAACCAACGTCCCATGCATAAACGGTGCACAGAACACCTTGCACACACATTTAAACCTGTTAAGATTTTTGGAAGAATAGGCCACTGTGTGCTGGTGGGAATGGATGACAAAATTTACGAAACTGCATACACACAGGAACTGGATGTAAACAACCACATGAGTGCTTATTCCATTATCTATGAAATAAAAGAATTACACACACACACCTATTGACATACAGTGACACACACACACCAGGAGAGACAGGCAGAAGTTTCAACTGACCCCAAACCACACATACCTTGCCACATGCTGTACTGGCCTGGTGGCACAACAGTAACTTACACAGTGCAGTCAGGGTCTCGACTGTGACTGAGCTGGTCACTCGGTGGTAGTCTCTCTGTCTGTCTGTCCATCCTGCAAACACACCATCCCCAGTCACTGACATCTTCAGGGTAAAAAGGATAGTCTGATATCTTGATGAGGTGATTACAATGTTTCTTTGTCTGTAAACAGAAGACAGCATTTGAGACTAAGTGTGTGACAAAAGACAGTTTTTCAATACGTTATGTTTGTCTGTTGGTAATGTCAGTTTTTCCTGAGAGGGAGATTTATTTATTTTATTTTATTTTTAATTTATTCTTTTATATCGAGGATCATGGAATAAGCACTCTTGTGCTTTTTTACATCCAGTCCACGTGTGTATGCAGTTTTTTGTAAATCGTGTCATCTGTTCCCACCGGCACACGATGGCCTACTCTTACGAAAAGCAGAACAGGATTTAATGTGTGTGCAAGATGTTCTGCGTGCGTTCACACAGGCCTCGGTGTGTGGCCACAGGCCAAAGGACTTTTGGGGGGAGTGCAGACAGCACTGATGTTAACTCAGGGGAAAAATCCCCTCGACTGGGAATCGAACCCAGGTCGTCAAATTACCAGCGCAATGTTCTGACCACTAGGCTATCTCGACCCCCATGTGTGTGTCACTGTTTTTATTTATTTTTCATTATAAAAGAATACAATAAAAAATAAAAACTGTCACACAAACACGCATGTATACACACATGTGCACATCAATCGACTACATCAGTACCTTCCTAGGGAACGAATATATACTTTAAATACAAGTTTACTTATATAACAGAACTTAAAAAACAAAACAAACAAATCTGCTTGATGATGCACCTGCGAGCGAGCGAGCAAGTGAGCGAGGAGAGAGAGAGAGGAGGAGAGACAGACAGCAGACAGACAGACAGACAGACGGACAGACAGAGTTCAGCATATAACTGTCATTAGTTTGGGGTTTGTTTTTTTTGCACAAGTTCCCAACTTTTAACGAATTTAGTGAGAAAACTTTTTTGACATTTTACTTTAGAATAAGAATAAAGTAACTTCAAATAAGGTAAACTTCTCAGAGCAAAATTCCAGGATTAAAGAAGAAAAAAAGGGGGACACCTGGGCCATAAACCCTTGAAATGAAAAATGAATTGGGAGTAATTGTCTCCCTTCCTTTAGCCTTCCTACTGATCTGTACAAAAGAGAAAGTTTTTTGTTGTTGTTTTTTTTGCTGCATTATTTTTGTCTTCTGATCTTCATACAACTGGCCCCCTTCCAAATTCGATACCTTCATATACATATCTATCACCTAATGTACAGGCCTAATCAATTTTTGAAATAAAATAAAATGGTCACAACTGGTAACCTAGGCTTACCTTAATTTTAACCAGTGAAGGAGGCAGAAAGCAAAGCTCTTGTTCTTAATCAGGCGACAAAGACAAAATTCCTTCCTAACTGGCATAGAACTATGGCCCTCTGTTACTGTCACGATATGTTTTCTTCATGAATTGTTTTCTATCTTATCAACAAAACTTACGAATTGTTCGCCATCTTGTTTTTTGTGTGTGGTAAGCTTAATCTAAAAGAAAAACAATGGTTGGTCAGAATTGACCTATCAGCAACATTGACAGAAAACGCCTAGGCTAATCATTCTCTGAGATTAAGCCCCCTTGGCCTTGGCATATCTGCACAGCAGCCTGTCAAACTAGGGTAGGCCAAGCCTGGCAGACCTTAAAATCTCGCAATGGTACAGCCTGTAGGCTTAAGCAACATCGAAATGATATTCCTACATAATGGAGATTTGAAACATCAACTGACAAGTACATAGAATAAAATATCTTAAAATTGAAATAAACACCTTTAACCAC
Organism: Stramonita haemastoma; assembly: GCA_030674155.1. Classification (NCBI taxonomy): domain Eukaryota; kingdom Metazoa; phylum Mollusca; class Gastropoda; order Neogastropoda; family Muricidae; genus Stramonita; species Stramonita haemastoma. Next base: position 36,414,537 of record CM060346.1, on the reverse strand, counting down.
CAGTCAAGTCAAAAACACTTTAATTATCCTGTCAAGTACAATACTGACAGACATATTGACAGGAATCATAACTTCAAAGACACAAGGCAGCTACATTTCATATTAATATAAACATCCTAAGATAACTTCAAATAAAAAACAATCACACACACACACACACACACACACACACACACACATGCCTGCGCACATGCTTGTGTGTGTTGTGGGGGTGGGGGTGGGGTGCTTGATTTGATTTGATTTGATTTATTCTTTTATATCGAGGATAATGGAATAAGCACTCTTGTGCTTTTTTACATCCAGTCCCCGTGTGTATGCAGTTTTATAAATGTCATCTGTTCCCACCCGCACTCGATGGCCTACTCTGACGGAAAGCAGAACAGGATTTACCGTGTGCGCAAGGTGTTCTGTGTGCGTTCATACACGGGCCTCGGTTTAAAGTCTCATCGGAAGGACTTTGGGGGAGAAGTGGAGTACTATGTACACACCGCCACATGTGTGTGTATTGACTTGATTGATTGATTCCGGATTTAGACTGCAAAATATGATTAGTGTTTTATCCTTTCCACTGATCATTTACTTCCTCGCTCTCACCCTCCTTTCTCTCATCTCCTCCCATGATCTTACTCTCTCTCTCTCTCTCTCTTCCTCTCTCTATCTCTCTCTCTCTCTCTCTCTCTCTCTCTCTCTCTCTCTCTCTCTCTCTCTCTCTCCTCACACACACACACACACACACATACACAGGCACAATCTCAATAGTTTTACACTAGTCTATATATATTTAGGGGGCGGGATAGCCAAGTGGTCAGAGGGCTTTCCCCAAGTGAGGTTATGTTACACAGTAAATGGGTACCTGCCCTCTTAATGGTCAGGGAAAGTAAAGCAGCGAGAAGAGATGGACACCACCCTCAATATGCTGGTCCCTAGAGAAGCTGTCTCTGATGCCTTGCTCCCCTACCACCGCCTAAGTTATGGGACACCTTTACCTTTATATAGATGTATAGGGCCTATGTATATTATATATACCACGTTATGTCACAGCAGACGGGCTGTTCTCCCCTGGAGAGGGCATCGCCACAAAGTGTAGTGAAGCCCTTTTTTTTTCTTCATCTGTTTTCCTGTCTGCAACTGTATTTGTCTCCCTATCAGAGTGACTTTTTTCCCTACATAATTTTCCTAGGGACAACCCTGTTGTTGCCATGGGTTCTTTCATTAATTTTTTTTTTTTTAATACCACTATGTCACAGCAGATTTCTCCGCATGAAATTCGGGCTGCTCTCCCCAGTCCACCGGCTTTATAAAAGCTCGCTTACAGTGAATCCCCCTTATAAGAAAGCAAAAAATTTTGTCCCGTTGAAGGTGTTCTTTATTATAACTTTCGAAAGCAGATATAAGAATTTCGCTTATAAGAAACTCCTCTTATAAGAACGTCAATTTCTGGTCCCAGGAGGATGTTAGCTCATATATAAGAAAGTCTAGTCGGTTTTGAGAACTTCAATTTGCAGAAGGAGACCTCCTTCAGTCAGTTTCCTGTAAGCTGCTCACTTAACAGGAAAAACCCAACTTTATTATTCCAGGAAATTCTGACGTCACAACAGATGTGGCTGGCAAGTTTTGAACGACAGACATATAGATCTAAAAGCAAAATTTATCCAATAACATTGCGTGTTTTTCATTCATTCGCATTACATTGACTCTCACGCACACAGCGTGTATTTTTCGCAACAGCTTGGGCAGGTGCCTGTAGACCCCCTTCTTTCCCCTTTTTGATTGCTGGAATCCAAAAGGCGAAGCCAGCCTCAGATCTCAAAATTTGTGCCAGCCCTTCGAACGTGTTACTGCTGTGGCTTGAATCCTCATAGTGAAGCCCCCAAGTTTCTCTTGTCAAACCCGTTGTAAAAACCAATAGATCTACATACATAAAATTTGAACAAGTCGGCCTAACAAGTACAGCCTCTTTTATTTTATCTTGTTGACATATTGCTTGTCATTCAAGTGTCATTCGTTTCTGTAAATGACGATACATTTATTTACTTGTGTTAGTTATTGTGACTTTATCTTCAAGCAAACTCATGAATTACCGAATCCTGTTGAGTGGTTTTTAATAGTTACCCTGCCGTTTCAGTCGTGGGCTTTCAGTAACACCCAATCAAAACTTATTTCGAGCTTGCTATTTATACCAGTGCCCATCAGATGTCTGGTAGTAAGTTTTTACTCAATCTTTTCAAGGTTTCTTTGCGATTTTTTAAAACGATTTTTATTCCTGTGATAATTGATACACCGAAGATCTTGAGCGGACAGTCAAGCATTGATCACTTTATATTCCCTCTCCGAAAAAAGTTCCTGCTTTATTTTAGTCATGGTTTTTCGTTTATAATTACAGAAATAAAAGTTGTTGAATCCACAGAATTCCTCTCTCTCTCTCTCCTCTCTCTCTCTCTCTCTCTCTCTCTCTCTCTCTGTGTGAGTGTGTGTGTGTGTGTGTGAGTGTGAGTGTGTGTGTGTGTGAGTGTGTGTGTGTGTGTGTGTGTGTGTGTGTGTGTGTGTGTGTGTGTGTGTGTGGCGCACACGCACGCGTGTGTGTGTTAAGTTGCTTTAGATTTTGAACATTAGGCCTATACCGTTGTGGCTGAGAGAGAGCTAAGAGGCTGCCTAGCTTAGCTAGAGCTGGAGGTTGAGAGAAGAAGAAGAAGAGACTGGGGGACAGATTGGTAAAACACCTAGGGCCTACCCCGAAGAAAGGTTCAGTGTGAAGAGTAGGTAAGAGACAGAAAAATACCAATTAATGCGATATATGCGGAAAGGATTGGTCTAATTTATCGTAAAATAAAACAATCGACTTTTAAAGAAATAAAGGAATAAATCAAGAAGGAAGAAAGAGAAAAATAAGTAAAAGAGCAGACTGAGTGACTGACTGCTGGGTGGGGGGTGGGCTACTTCTCGGCCCCGTGGCTCCTGTTCCTTTCCATATGCCGGGGATTGGTCAGTTGTCCAAGTCTAGAACAGAGAATGAGCTTTAACACGATGTCTCCCATGAGTCGATCGGGTGATAAACAAAGGAGTGAATCAAAAAAGAAAAACGAGACTGACGGTGAAGAATGGCAGATCTCTGGTAGATTCGGTGGGACCCCCCCCCCCTCTCTCTCTCGCTCTGTTGCTCCGTTATTTCTCATATGACGTGAATCGGTTAGTTGTCCAAGTCTAGAGAAAAGAGTAAGCTTTACAATGATATCTTGCATGAGTCGATCGGTTGATAAATAAGGAATCCATCAATAAAGAAAAACGAGACTGACAGTGAAGAAGAAAGAGAGAAAGCAGTGAAAGAGCAGACTGAGTGACTGACTGCTAGAATGGGGGGGGGGGGGGGGGCTACTTCTCCCCTCTGTCGCTCCTGTTCCTTTTCATATGTCGGGAATCAGTTAGTTGTCAGAGTGTAGAGAAAAGAATAAGCTTTACAACGATATCTTTTATGAGTCGATCGATTGATAAATAAAGGAATAAATCAAAAAAGAAAAACGAGACTGACGGTGAAGAATGGCAGATCTGTGGTAGAATCGACAGGATCCCCCCCCCCCCCCCCCCTCTCTCTCTCTCGCTCTCTCTCTCCTTTCCTTTCCATATGACGTAGATCGGTTGGTTGTCGAAGTCTAGAGAAAAGAATAAGCTTTACAATGATATATTTTATGATCATGGGTTAATAAATAAAGGAATCCATCAATAAAGAAAAACGAGACTAACAGTGAAGAAGAAAGAGAGAAAGCAGTAAAAGAGCAGACTGAGTGACTGATGTGGTGAATGGGTTAGTTGTCCAAGTCTAGCAAAGAATGGGCTTTACAAGTCGATGGATAAATAAATAAAGGAGTTGATCAAAAAAGAAAAAACGAGACTGACGGTGAAGAATGGCAGATCTGTGGTAGAATCAGTCTGACCCCCCCTCTCTCTCTCCCTCTGTTGCTTCGGTGTTTCTCATATGTCGGGAATCGGTTAATTGTCAGAAGATAGAGAAAAGAAAGAGCTTTAAGATGCATCCTTTTATGAGTCGATGGATTAATAAATAAAGGAATAAATCAATAAAGAAAATTTACAAAACTTAATCTCCTTTAGACCAGAGGGCTATGGAATTTTAAAGCATAATGTGACGCAGTTGGGTGGAGAGATCCACGGTCACAAATAATTTCTTTATTATCATTTCTTTTTTATACTAAGAACCTTTGCCATTGCATGTTGAAAAGTTGTGACAAAGTGGTCAAGGCACTAGTCTATGACAACTTGAAACTGAAGTCAAAAAGTTGACAAAAATATATGAGGAGCTTCTAAAATGCTGAAGTAGCCCATTACATTGAACTTACCTTGATTAAAAATATGTTGTTTTATTTTTTTACATGGGGGGTTGGGAGGCTAACACAGTTCGTTGCAAATTGCCACAAACTGCGTTGAGGTGGGGGGGGGGGGGGGGGGGATCCTGTGTGTCCAGGGGTGGGGGTCGACACACTTGGTAACTATGTTGACTCCCCCCCCCCCCCCCCCATCCCACCTCCAACAAGTTGCTACAATCGAACTATGTCAGAACAAAGCATACCTCCTAAGAACAAAGCATACCTCCTAAGAACAAAGCATACCTCCTACTGAAAGGCAACTGAAAGACTGAAACATTGGGATAGATCTCGTTAAATTACTTTCAAAATTGCCACAATAAGCCGATGCATAAAACACTAGACCCCTCTATGCAAAGCCTAGATGGCTTTATCTGGCTGATGGCTAGATCTATGTTTGTTTCTAGACAAAACTCAAGTTTAGTCTATATATCATAATATTTCTAAATGCTCTTGTACACAATATTGCAAGAACATACTGTGCATGTCTGGAAAACAAATTAGTTGTAACATCTGCTTACTCATTGTCCTCGAATTAAAAAAAAAATTTCTGTTACTTTGAAAGATCCCTTCCTTTTAGAATCATCTGTAACACTTAAAAGCATCCTAAACAATGATACACTTCTCTGCAGAATTTTTGAATGTCTGCTACACAGCCCAGTTGGTATCTTCCTGTGATTGATCATTTTGTTTCAAGGGCAATTCTTTATGACCTGCTCTAAATATAAAAAGTTCAAGTTTGTTAAAGTCTGTCCCGAGCTATTAGGCTGCGGCCATAGGTAGGGTTAACCCCCAACACAAGGTTGGTACCCTTTTACACCTGGGTGGGGTGAGAAAATAGCCGTAAAGTGCCTTTTCCAAGGGCACAACGCCATAGCCGAAAGCTGGGATCGAACCCGCAACCTTTAGATTAGAGTCCAACGCCCTAACCACTAGACTACAGCCGCAGCGCTCTATATATCACTCACTCACTCACTCAGTCCCATGTCCCAAAGGACGTAGGGGGGACATGAGAGAAGACACAACGGAGATCTTTTTCCATGCTTCACGATCCTGTGTGGCTAGTAGGAGGCGTTGCAGGGGTTGGGCAGTCCAGTCTTTGATGTTGTCAACCCATGATTTCTTTTGGCGGCCTCTTCTTCTCTTGCCTTCGACTGTTCCTTGCAAGATGGTTTTTGCTAGGGTGTTGTGTCTTGTGGTGTGACCAAACCACATCAGCTTTCTCCTCTTTATGGTGGAGAGCAAAGGCTCTTGGGGGCCCACACGCTTTTTGATTTCTTCTTTCACATAGTTATTGGTCTTGTGTTCTTTGTATGATATTTTGAGGAGTCTTCTGTGGCACTTGTTCTCGAATGCTTGGATTCTCCTCTCTAACTCTGCTGTCAGAGTCCATGATTCACAGCCATATAGGAGGATAGATATCACGAGGGATTTGTAGAGGTGGTATTTGGTGCAGAAGCTGATGTTGTTGCTTCTGATGATCCTCTGGAGTCTGACTAGAGCAGATGTTGCTGTTGCAATGCGAGCTTTCACTTCATTGTTTGATGTGCCATCTTTTGTTAGGATGGAGCCTAAGTATTTGAATTGGCTCACCTCTTCCAATATTTCTCCATTCATCTTTATTTCCGTGCTGTCATTACTCGCGCTGTTGACCATGATCTTCGATTTCTCTGTACTGACCTCCATGCCGTATGCGCTCGCTCGATCTGTTAGACTGTCTGTGAGGATTTGCAGTTCTTGTTTGCTGCTGCCCATGAGGTCAATGTCATCTGCAAATCTGAGGTTGCAAAGGGGTCTTCCACCAATGGAGATGGAAGTGTGGTGGTTTTGCTGATGTTTTCGAGGAAGAGGTTGAAGAGTACAGGTGAGAGAAGGCAGCCCTGGCGGACTCCAACCGTGGTCTTGAAGAACTTGCCCACGTGATTGTTCATGAAAACTGCACTTTTTGCATTCTCGTACAGAGCCTTGATGACTTCAATTAGGCAGTTGTCAATGTTGAAGTGCCTGAGTACTTGCCAGAGGCCGTCATGCCATACCCTGTCAAAGGCCTTTTTGAAGTCTATAAAATTGTGGTACAAGTCTTTTTGGTGTTGGAGATGCTTCTCTATCAGAATTCTCAGGTTGAAAATTTGTTCTACTGTGTTGCGTTTTGGTCTAAAGCCCGCTTGTTCTTCTGCCAGGAGTTTTTCTGCTTGGTTTTTCAGTCTGTTGAGGACTACCTGCAGCATGATCTTGCTAGGATGACTTATGAGACTGATGGTTCTGTAGTTCTGACATTGCTTGAGGTTTCCTTTCTCTCCTTTCTTTCTTTTTTCCTTTCTTTCTTTGAGGTTTTCTTTCTTTCTTTATATACCTCTCCAATTGCCCCCCCCCCCCCCCCCCCCACTTTGCACACATTATCTACATTACTATTGTGATGAGCCGGGTAGCAAGGATAGAGGACAGAGAAAGTAGAGGAACAATGTACAGCAGCCAGGCAAAGGAAGGCTCAGGGGAAGACAGCAGCTGGGCGTTGGTGTTCTTTATTAGGTCATCTCTCTGCTCCCTCATGTGCTCTGCTGGACTGCTACAGGTCTAACCCAGTCTAACGTTGTCTGCAGACCTATCTCTCCTAGTCTCTCCTAGTCTGCTTAGCCACCCTAACCATCCCTAAATATATACCCTGGGTGGGGTATAATATATACCGGATTCGGCCACTTCGAACTTAAAATGGAGTAAATTTGTGTTTCCTTACGTGGCTTCAACAGCGATTATCTCGCTGTCCGCGCAACAAAGCTAAACATATTATACATCAAAATAAACTAGGAAACACAAGCTTTAAAATGCACTAATGCACTTTGCACAACAACTATCTAACTGCAATTAAAGCCTCTGAATAAACACACTTTTAACAGGTTTGCACTAAAACTTTCGATAATAAAACACTAAGAGTCCAGCAGAGCCTAATACTTAATGAATATAAAAGGAAGAATATAATCCACAAATTGTATACATATGCATATCATTAGCTAGCAGTGTCCATGAGATGAGATATTAGTAATTAAATAGCGATGCGAAAACACAATTTCCGATCTACTGCGTGCGCATCAATCTTGCATCAGCCTTGCTTACGAAGTAGTTCGTAAGATCGAAAGAATGAAAAATCTCTAATAATACAAATTATCTATATTAACATAATCCGACCTAATGTTCATTCATATATAAACCCAAAATATACCATAGATCGATAGTTTAATGTCTGCATTTTATAAAATTCAGTTCGACGAGATTCAAATTCGTTAAAACAAAGAACGAGCGTTAGGTTAAGCGTTAGGCTAATCATCGTGTTCAAACCGTTGTATGCCTTACGATCTACTACAACCTAAATCAAGTTATATTTCATTCATTTAAATAAAGTTTATTACACACGATTCTCAATCGCACACTACAATATATAAAATATTTCTTTACTTATGAATTAGAACTGCTTTTGCCGATCGCGATTTCAATGTTCTTATCCCGATATGATGTAATAAGTGAAAATACTAATTTACGATGAAAATAAAGAATCTTCACTGTGGTCGAGTTGAATCGAGTCAAGATCAGTCCTTCAACAATCATATCCATGAATATGAATAGATAATATGATTTATTAAAATTGTTATTTAAGATTTTCTTTCCTATTTCAGGCTGATTCTTTGTGTTCAAAATGCAAGGTAGAGTTCTCTCTCTTGATAAATCCCAAATCATTACAATAAAATATCTCATCTCATCCCACTAACAATAAAATCATAAGAACAAAATGAAATGCATAAAAACTAATTAGTTACATATACATCATAAAAATCAAAAAGATTCAATTATCAACTTCATATAAAAATACAAATATATCGTACCCATATCAAACTACAATACTTTATAAAATGAACAGAAGATCTTATGTGTTCTGACCAAACGGTATAACTGTTTAGCTGTTAAGAACCAAACCAAATTGCCCAACAAGCTCTCACACATAGAGCTACACAAAACCACCTGGTTACACTATGTATTCAAAGTCCATAATGATCTGCAAAGTCCATGATGATCTGCATTCCTATTGTTAGCGAATTGCGATGCTGTGTTCTACTTTTTATTTTTGACTTGT
>CM060346.1:36376041-36398541 GCA_030674155.1 Stramonita haemastoma | reverse complement strand
CACACAGCCTGGAGTAGGGTGGGGGTTACACTGTTCACTTCTTCCTGTTATGTCCTGCAGCCTGGCCCCACTACTAGCCTACAGAGCTCCCTCCACATCTGCTGTCTATCACCTTTGTGTCTTCCCTGGCGCTGATAGGCCTACGCGGAAAGGTTTCTTTCAAAACTTGAATAACTCTCCTCTTATATCTCCCACCCGGAGAATGTTAGGCTAGCGTAGTCAAAGGCCCTTCTTTTCTCCCTCTCATTCTTAGTTTCTGCACACTGTAGAGAGGTACCCCGCAAGGCCTAAATGATGTGCATCACTGGAAGGCATAACACAGTCGCTGTTGGTGTTTTACCTTTGTGAGAGTCTTATCCATTTCATTGATTTATTTAGCCTATAGTCTACCACTTTGTGTCACAGCAGATTTCTCTGCGTGAAATTCGGGCTGTTCGGGAGAGCGCGTCGCCACAAGTGCAGGCCTACACATTTTCTTCCCTGTCTGCAATTCATTTGTATTTGTTTCCCTATCGGAGTGGGTTTTTTGCTACAGAATTTTTCCAGGGACAATCCTCTTGGTGTTGTAGGTTCTTTTACGTGCGTTATATTATGATGTGTAACACACGGGACCTAGGTTTATCGTCTCAAGACTAGCCTAGCAGTCATGAACGGGATTCGAATCACCCTACTCTCGACCCGGACTTTTGGCTCTGTAGACAGGCGCGTGGTCTACCGATCCAACACAACTCTCTGTTACCTAGGAAACAGTTATGGAGGGCACTTGTGTCTGGACAGAGGACATGATGACAGACAGCAAGGACACAGATCTCTGTGTGGTGTGACTGACTGTCTTTTTCAGCTGACAACATTCGCAGCAACAGGAAAGGAAGCCGCAGCTGTCTATGTAAGTACAACAAGTCTGTTTTGCCAGCTTCAGTTACAAGTACAGCTTGCTGTCTGTTTGCATGTTACTGTGATGTTTGTTTTTGTGGTGTAATACTATCGACTTTTCTGTGTTGGTATTCTTTTTAATACTAGATCTAGTTAGTAGCTCAGTACACTGCGGCCTCAGCAGTAAGAAATTCCTCTCCCTCAAAAGCGGGCAGCAGGATGAAAGAATTTGATCTGGATGAAATTATGCAAACTTCAGACAAAATATAACAAAATGGGCACAAAATTAGGGCCTATCATATATACTATCAATCTGATTGATTCTAAAATAACACAGAGACACAGAGAGAGAGAGAGAGAGAGAGAGAGAGAGAGAGAGAGAGAGAGGAGAGAGAGAGAGAGAGAGAGAGAGAGAGATTGATTCTTTTATATCGAGGATAATGGAATAAGCACTCTTGTGCTTTTTTACATCCAGTCCCCGTGTGTATGCATTTGGAAATGCGTTCGCACACGGGGCCTCGGTTTAAAGTCTCACCCGAAGGACTTTTGGGGAGAGTGGAGTCAGCACTGATGTTAACTCCAGGAGAAAAATCTCCTCGACCAGAATCGAACCCGGGTCGTCTAATTTTTTTTATTTGTTTTATTTCTATTTTATACCACTTTATGTCACAGCAGATTTATGCGTGAAGTTCGGGCTGCTCTCCCCGGGGAGAGCGCGTCGCCACAAGTGCAGCGCCTACTCATTATCATTTTTTAAATTTTTATCAGGGATGGTGTCTAAACACGACACCTGTGTGCATGCTGGTTTTTTTTTAATTATAATTTTGTCATCCGCTCCTACCGGCACACAATGGCCTGCTCTTCCGAAAGGCGGAGCGTGGTTTTAACGTGTGCGCAAGATGTTTTGCGTGCGTTCGCACACGAGGCCTCGGTTTCTAGTCTCATCCGAAGGACTTTGACATTCAGTTCGATTTTTTCGTCAAACTGGGAAGAAAGGGCGAGGCTGGGTACGAACCCAGAAACTCAGGGTTTTACATATTGGCAAGTGAACGTCTTAACCATCCTGCCACCGTCCTTCTTACAGGGCAATGTTCTGACAACTACGCTATCCGTCCCCCAAGAGAGAGAAGAGAGAGAGAGAGAGAGAGAGAGAGAGAGAGAGAGAGAGAGGAGAGAGAGAGAGAGAGAGAGAGAGAGAGAGAGAGACAATGACAATGACAATGACAAAGATTTATTGTGTTAGGTTTTTCAACCCTTTCACAAATGGGTAGATGGGGGAGGGGACCGAAATCGAAAGATACAACAAAATTTCAAACTGTACAATATCAACGATTCTTCGCGATTGGTAACCGAAACGTGGTATTGTTTGTAATAGTTTGTGTGGATGTCACTGGTAACAACCCATGTCGTAGCAGGGACGGAGGAACTGTCACAGAGCGGCATTAGCCATGTGGTTGTACTGCTGGCTGGTCACTGGACGTGTCGGGAAGATTCCTGTCTTCAGCTGCTTTCCTGTCTTCATTTACTTTCTTTAATGAATCAAAACCCTGTTCATTGTGTCAGCAAATTGTTGTAGAAGTTCCATCAATTCCCTGCGATCCTCGCCGGACACAGTGGAGCCGTTTCCTGCTTCGTCGATGGCAGTTGCACTTTCGGCATTCGTTTCCAGTGGTTCCGCTCTCTTGCTGTTCCCTGTCACATCTTCTGTAGAGCTGTCCTCTGTCAGTGTCACAGGTGGTATTGTTGGCGCGTCACTGCTCACAGATATGACTTCTTCATTGTCAGTATTCTTGTCCTTGTCATAGTCGAGACTCCAGTCTTCAAGCGCCAATTCGTGCGGTTGCACTGTCACTGACACGGGGTCAACATCAGGCAAGCATGACGGAGAGGAGACGGCTGGCCGTGTTGCACGTGCGGATTTAGCAGCACAGCGAGGAGGGCCAGTGGGCGTGTCACCTTTGAATGTGTCCATGGCCATTTCACTTTCGGTGTTGTAAAATAAACTTGGGGGCGTCGGGAGAAACAAATCCGAAGGGGAGACAGAATGTTCATGTTGTTTATTTATGACACTGACCTTATGTGTCTCCATTCTCTTTTTGTCCCTAGCAATTTGCGCTGCCCCTTTCTTACGGTAAACAACACTGTTACCAACACTGTCACCGTGGCTGTGTGTAGCAGGATGCCGGTGGGCCGGTGACAGGCGCAACACTATCACAGTCTGATTCTCTCTGCCGTCGATTTTATACGATGTCAGAGACATTTCCTGCAGAAAGATGTTCAAAACTGTTTCCAGAGAAGATGGTAGTCCTGTCACTGGCATACTGGAGGTTTTTCTGGTAGAAAATAGGAAGTTTTTTTTTCTCACTTTAGAAACCACGTCTTGCTGGTAGCCAAGCAAGGGAAGCCCGCGAGAGAGAGAGAGAAACTCGAAACTCGAAACTCGAAATTTTAATGAGGGTAATTGGATAAGCCAGAGGCTTCTTTACACCAGGCCCTCATGGGCAAAAAGGAAACAATTATGAATAAATCAATGAATTAATAGACAAAGAAATGTAAGATAGCAAAAAAAAAAAAAAAAAAATCCATCAGTCATATTGTCATCCAATTACTGATAATCAGGAAATCATTGAAAATTGACATAACGAATCAAATGAATAAGCAAAACCAGTCAGACACAAACTACTCCCCTCCCATAAACAATTCATCCTCAAAAGTCAAGACATAGCACCCTTCCACCCACACCCACACCCACAAGCATAAACACACACACTCACTCACTCACACACACATACACACACACTTCATCCTGGATACATATTCATACACATGTACAGTTTCTCTGCTACAATGGGATATGCGTGAAAAATAATCATGAAAATACGCATTACACCATTTCAGAAAAGAAAAACAAAAACAAAAAAACAAAAAAAAAACATCATCAAAAACCAACCAAACAAACAATAAAAAAAGAAGAAAACCTTTTGCAATTTCATTATTTATCAAAAGATCAAAAACACACACACACACACACACACACACACACACACACACACACCAATTCAAAGGGAGCTCACCAATGTCAAAAAACACACCAGTTCAAAGGGAGGTCACTAATGTTGGGGGAAAAAAAAAAAAAAAAAAAAGCAATTGTACTGCCCACCCAATGCACCATCCCGAAACAAAAGTCCGACTTGACCCATTTTGACACACCACCCAGGCACCACCCATCCCACACACCCGCACACACACACACACACACACACACACACACACACACACACACACTCTTCATCGTGGATACATATCCATACCAGTACAGTATCTCTGCTACAATGGGATATGCCTAAAGAATAAACATAAAAATACGCATTACACCATTTCAGAGAAAAAAAAAAATAAATAAAAAATAAAAAAAATAAATAAATAAAAAATAAAAAAAGAAAAACCTTTTACAATTTCATTATTTATCAAAGATCAAAACACACACACACACACACACACACACACACACACACACACACACACACACCAATTCAAAGGGAGCTCACCAATGTCAAAAAAAAAAACAACAACACCAGTTCAAGGGAGCTCACTAATGTTGGGGGAAAAAAAAAAAAAAAAAAAAAAAAAAAAAAAGTATTGCCCACCCAATGTGCCATCAAAAACAAAAGTCCAACTTGACCCATTAGGCACGCATACACCACCCAGGCACTTGAGGATGTGCCCACACGCGTGTGCCTCCCGCACACACACACACACACACACACACACACACACACACACACACACACACACACACACACACAAACACACACACACATACACACACCAGTTCAAAGGGAGCTCACTAATGTCAATCACATTGAATTGAACAAGTATGTGTGGTATGCTTTTTTGAATGATGATATACTACTTTTATTTTTAATTGAGATGGGGATTTCATTCCATAGTCTGGTACCAGAATATACAAGAGAGGACTTAAAAAGATCAGTTCTTGGTCGAGGAGTAATAACCACACTTTTATTTCGAACTGTTTTCACTGGAAATTTCTGACAAAGATATCGTGGAGCTAAATTATTCATAATTTTATACATAAATAGGCCTTTATTAAAGCGACACTTTAGACTTAAGGGAAGAATATCCAACTCTTTATAGTCACAAACTTCTAGGGAACTAGTTTTGAGGAGAATTACCTTTAGTGAACGTTTATATACTCTTTCTATTCGTTTTATACAGTTTTTACTGGCCAAGTCCCAGCAAGTAGAGGCATAATCTAGGTCTGGTTTTATATAAGCAGAGAAGAATAGTTTGCGAGTATGCTGATCTAGAAAATGTTTTATTCTGTTAAGTTGAAAAAGTTTCTTAGATATTTTCTTTGAGACATTAAAGATGTGATTAGACCAGGACAAGTTATTATCAATATACAGACCAAGTAATTTAAATGAATTTACCTCTTCCAACACGTTATCAATAATTTTTATACTAGTTAATTTGCTTTTGAAGTTTTGACGCTTTTGCCTCGTTGTAACAACCATGAGTTTTGATTTCTGAGGATTGAGAGCCATATGATTGTGTTCTGTCCATGTTGTCAGATTGTCCAAGTCATTTTGTAAAACCGTACTTAAAGACATTAAGTCTGTACCTACAGTATGTATGGTAGTGTCATCTGCAAAAAGTTCACATGTGGAAGAAATATGGAGGGGAAGATCATTAATGTATATAGAAAAGAGGACGGGCCCTAACACAGACCCTTGAGGAACACCATATTTTACGGGCAAGAAAGATGACATTGTCGAGTCTTGATAAACAATTTGTCTCCTGTCATTAAGAAATGAGTTAATAAGTTTAAGTGCATCTGGACATATGCCATACATTCTGAGTTTCCTTATGAGTAGATTGTGTTCAATACAGTCAAATGCTTTAGCAAAATCAACAAATAATGCACCCGTTAATAGATCACTGTTAATATTATAATGCCACTGCTCTATTAGATTGCTAAGTGCTGTATGGCATGAATGATCTTTCCTAAACCCACTTTGGTTAGGATGAAATAATTCATATTTTGTAAAGTGTAACAAAAAATGTTGTTTTAGATGTTTTTCTAAAGGTTTAGACAATGTAGATAGTATTGAGATAGGTCTATAATTAGAAGGGTCATTAGGATCACCAGATTTGAATATGGGTATTACTTTGGCATCTTTGAACATTTGAGGAAAACACCCTTTTTCAATACAAAGATTGTAAATGTAAGCAAGATGTTCTGAGATTACAGGTGCAGAAATTTTCAAAATTTTGCTATCCAAATTATCTACTCCACGAGAGCTTGTTTGCTTCAATAAACATAATTCCTTATACACATCATGCACACCAATAAACCTAAATGTAATTTTTGACTTAATATTTTTAGAACCACAAAATTTCTTTAAAAGGAGTAAATCATTTTGTTCACAGTGGTTAACATTCACAAGTTTTTCTGTTATGGTACAAAAATGATTATTGATATTTTCAGCTGACAGCCCTGTATCTGAAGCATTTGTTATGGATGGTTTACCAGCTAATTGGTTTATGGCTTTCCAGATAGACTTTGACTCTTTTTTGGATGAAATAAGCTCACTAAAATATTTCTTTTTTGCAATTCGTTTCATATGTGTTATTTTATTTCGTTGTTCCTTAAACTTTTCATCTTTTCCTGTTAGTCTTAGTAGTTTGTCACGGATAATTATAGCTTCATTAATCTCATCAGTAAGCCACGGTGGTTTGTCTCTAGCTTTAACACGTTTTACTCTGAGAGGGGCGTGACTATCAAATATTGATATAAAGATGCTATACCAAGTAGCGAGAGCTTTATCTGGGTCAGTAAACTGATATACATATGAAAAATCTGCTTTTTCAGAGAGAGAGAGAGAGAGAGAGAGAGAGAGAGAGAGAGAGAGAGAGAGAGAGAGAGAACAATGAACAAAGTTGTAGCCTAGGCCTAGGGCTAGTAATTAAGCCATCTATAGGCCTAATAGGGCTGCGGCGCGGTTACAAACGATATATCCAGCCCCACGATAGCCTATCCAGCTGGATTAGATGGATTACACTTACAGTGACATGGAAACCGTGGCAGTAGGCCTAGTGTGGTATGTACATCTTGATTGTAGCCTATAGGCTACATCATTGTCCGCGCGCGCGCGCGCGCGTGCCTGTGTGTGTGTGTGTGTGTGTGTGTGTGTGTGTGTGTGTGTGTGTGTTTTGCGCGCGCGTACCTTCCTCTAAATTTAACGTCTTTTCACACTGAGTGATATCAGACAAAATAGTGCATGTGTGTGTGTATTCATTTTTTTATCCACACGTGGTACCTGCGTGAATGAATGGAGAAATATTGGAAGAGGTGAGCCAATTCAAATACTTAGGCTCCATCCTAACAAAAGATGGCACATCAAACAATGAGGTGAAAGCTCGCATTGCAACAGCAACATCTGCTCTAGTCAGACTCCAGAGGATCATCAGAAGCAACAACATCAGCTTCTGCACCAAATACCACCTCTACAAATCCCTCGTAATATCTATCCTCCTATATGGCTGTGAATCATGGACTCTGACAGAAGAATCCAAGCATTCGAGAACAAGTGCCACAGAAGACTCCTCAAAATATCATACAAAGAACACAAGACCAATAACTATGTGAAAGAGGAAATCAAAAAGCGTGTGGGCCCCCAAGAGCCTTTGCTCTCCACCATAAAGAGGAGAAAGCTGATGTGGTTTGGTCACACCACAAGACACAACACCCTAGCAAAAACCATCTTGCAAGGAACAGTCGAGGGCAAAAGAAGAAGAGGCCGCCAAAAGAAATCATGGGTTGACAACATCAAAGACTGGACTGCCCAACCCCTGCAACGCCTCCTACTAGCCACACAGGATCGTGAAGCATGGAAAAAGATCTCCGTTGCGTCTTCTCTCATGTCCCCCCTACGTCCTTTGGGACATGGGACTGAGTGAGTGAGTGAGTGGTTCCTGCGCGTTCGTGTGTGCGTTCGTGCGTGTGTGTTGCAGTGTTTGTGTGCATGTGGGTAAATATGTTAATGTATAAGTGCATGCACATGTGTGTGTGTGTGTGTGTGTGTGAGAGAGAGAGAGAGAGAGAGAGAGAGAGAGAGAGAGAGAGAGAGAGAGAGAGAGAGAGAGAGAGAGAGAGAGAATTCTTTTATTTCAAGGATAATAGAATAAGCACTGAAGCGCTTTTTTACATTCCGTGTGTATGCAGTATTGTAAAGTGTGTATGCAGTATTGCAAAGTGTGTATGCAGTATTGTAAAGTGTGTATGCAGTATTGTAAAGTGTGTATGCAGTATTGTAAAGTGTGTATGCAGTATTGTAAAGTGTGTATGCAGTATTGTAAAGTGTGTATGCAGTATTGTAAAGTGTGTATGCAGTATTGTAAAGTGTGTATGCAGTATTGTAAAGTGTGTATGCAGTATTGTAAAGTGTGTATGCAGTATTGTAAAGTGTGTATGCAGTATTGTAAAGTGTGTATGCAGTATTGTAAAGTGTGTATGCAGTATTGTAAAGTGTGTATGCAGTATTGTAAAGTGTGTATGCAGTATTGTAAAGTGTGTATGCAGTATTGTAAAGTGTGTATGCAGTATTGTAAAGTGTGTATGCAGTATTGTAAAGTGTGTATGCAGTATTGTAAAGTGTGTATGCAGTATTGTAAAGTGTGTATGCAGTATTGTAAAGTGTGTATGCAGTATTGTAAAGTGTGTATGCAGTATTGTAAAGTGTGTATGCAGTATTGTAAAGTGTGTATGCAGTATTGTAAAGTGTGTATGCAGTATTGTAAAGTGTGTATGCAGTATTGTAAAGTGTGTATGCAGTATTGTAAAGTGTGTATGCAGTATTGTAAAGTGTGTATGCAGTATTGTAAAGTGTGTATGCAGTATTGTAAAGTGTGTATGCAGTATTGTAAAGTGTGTATGCAGTATTGTAAAGTGTGTATGCAGTATTGTAAAGTGTGTATGCAGTATTGTAAAGTGTGTATGCAGTATTGCAAATTTTGTCACCGTTCTCTTCCGAAAAGCCGGTTTTAAGGTGTGCACATGATGTTCTGCGTGCGTTCGCACACAGGACCTGGGTTTATAAAAATATATTATCATCGGAAGGACTGGGGGAGTTGAATCCGCACCGATAATAAGGTGGAAAATCCTCTTGAAGGACATTCGAACCCGGGTCAACAGATCACGAGCATATCACTCTGACCACCAGGCTATCCTGTCCAGAGAGAGAGAGAGAGAGAGAGAGAGAGAGAGAGAGAGAGAGAGAGAGAGAGAGAGAGAGAGAGAGAGAGAGAGAGAGATCTTAAAGTTTGAAGGGTAACCCAGTATTTCCTTGCCCTGATTAGGGATTAGCATATAAAAAGACCCCACCAAAACAAAATTAAGATATGAAAATCCAAGAGAAAAACAAGGCAAAAACAAAACAAAAAAATCGCTACAACCAAGACTACAAGTTGAACCTATGATTTTTATAAAAATGAGAGAGAGAGAGAGAGAGAGAGAGAGAGAGAGAGAGAGAGAGAGAGAGAGAGAGAGAGAGAGAGAGAGAGAGAATGAATGAATGATCTTTATTTTTCAAGGGTAACAGAGTAAGTAAGCATTACATACTTTTTTTCATCCGGCCCTTGCCCTGATCAGGGAATAAAGCTAAGAAACCCCCTCCCTACTCCTACATACCAGCATCACCACCAGCAGCAGTTCAAACAATATTTAAAAACAAAAACAAAAAAAAACAGAATACATTCAACAAAACGCGTCATCCCAACTGGATACACTGATAATTATTTAAACAAAAAATAACATAGCAAAAAACATTTTAAAAATAGCAAATATTCAGGACCATGAAACAGAAGGCATTACAAATATATAATGCGTGAGTGTGTGAGTGTGTGTGTGTGTGCGTGTGTGCGTGTGTGTGTGTGTGTGTGTGTGTGTGTGTGTGTGTGTGTGTGTGTGCGTGCGTGCGTGCGTGCGTGCGTGCGTGCGTGCGTGCGTGTGTGTGTGTGTGTGTGTGTGTGTGTAAGCGGGAAAAACAAGCAAAGTAGGCATAAAAGGGGGGAAAAAACAGATTAAAAAAACCAACAACAACATAAAATCCTTTAAACACAAAAGACTATATGAAAACACATTTCAATATTCAAATGGTAAGAATACAGTTTGAATCCAACATAACAACCAAAATACTCCTCTCCATAATAAGTCTAGGATAGAATATCTGAAGGTGGAAGTTGGGAGGGAAGAGAGAGGAGAAGGAGAGAGAGAGAGAGAGAGAGAGAGAGAGAGAGAGAGAGAGAGAGAGAGAGAGAGAGAGAGAGAGAGAGAGAGAGAAGAGAGAGAGCGTCATCAAATTGCATTGTCATCAAGACAAACCAATCAACGAAATGTTTCAAAACACCCACAAAACACTTCTGTCAACAAATTATCATCAATGAAACCTATAAGCTCACAAAACATTCATATGAAAATTAATATATTCTGTGTGTGTAAGTGTGTGTGTGTGTGTGTGCGCGTGTGTGCGTGCGTGGTGTGTGAGAGAGAGAGAGAGAGAGAGAGAGGAGAGAGAGAGAGAGAGAGAGAGAGAGAGAGAGAGAGAGAGAGAGAGAGAGAGAGAGAGAGGAGAGAGAGAGAGAGAGAGAGATGAACAAATTTTATAAAGCATAAAGCCATTTATATAGCCTGCAGCGGGGGGTTACGAACGATATCGAGAGCGACGTGATTACAGTGACTTAAAATTAGGGCCTATCAATCTGATATTGAATCTAAAATATCACAGAGAGAGAGAGAGAGAGAGAGAGAGAGAGAGAGAGGAGAGAGAGAGAGAGAGAGAGAGAGAGAGAGAGAGAGAGAGAGAGAGAGAGAGGAGAGATTTTATTTTATTTGTTTACTCTTTTATATCGAGGATATTCCGATAATGGAATAAGCAATCATATGCTTTTTAGATCCAGTCTCCGTGTGTATGCAGTTTTGTCAATGTCATCTGTTCCCACCGGCACACGATGGCCTACTCTTACTAAAAGCGGAACAGGATTTAACGTGTGCACAAGATGTTCTGCGTGCGTTCGCACACGGGGCCTCGGTTTAATAGTCCCATCCGAAAGACTTTTGGGGAGAGTGGAGTCAGCACTGATGTTAACTCCTGGGGAAAAATCCCCTCGACCGGAATCGAACCCGACGTAGCAACGCAGTTCGTGGCAACTTGCAACGAACTGCGCCGATTCCCCCCATGTAAAAAAACAACCCCAAACAAATAACATATCTTTAATCAATGTAAGTTCAATATAATGCACTAGCCTACTTCAGTATATTAGAAGCTCTTTATACATATTAATTGTCAATTTTCTGACTTTAGTTTGAAGTTGTTACAAAAGTGCGTTGACGCACTTTGTCGCAACTTTTCAGCACCAAAAACATGCAATGGCAAAAGTTCTTAGTATAATTAAAAAGAAATGATAATAACGTTGATATGTAAAAAAATAAATAAATAAACAACAACAAAAAAACCCTTTGAATCCTCAGCTATTACTTTTTTCAGCTGTTTGACTTTACTTCCAGATTGCGATGATAAAGCTACTTAGTAAATTTTTTTTAAAAAAAAGGTACTCAAAATCCAAAGAACTGCTACTGTGTGACTTCAATTTTAGATTGTCTTCAGTGTCTTACATCTTGCCAGGAAAAAAACGTCCTTGTCACAACCTGGAACTTTAGTCAGAAAGTTGACACAAATGTATGAGCTTCTAAAATGCATGATATTGAACTTACATTGATTGCAGATATGTTGTTTTTTTTGTTGTTGTTGTTTTTTTTGGGGGGGGGGGGGGGGGGGGGGGGGGGCTAATGTAGTTCGTTGCAAATACAACTGCACTGATACCCCCCCCCCCCCCCCAATCAACGGTGATTCCCTGGGAGACGAACTGCTATGTTGCTACGTGGTACTGCGTCAGTACAGGGCTCCACTGTACCACAGCACGACACTCCAGCCATACAGCAGTGGGGAAAAGTAGGCTAGCGCCCTGGCCACTTGTAACTTGTGTAAAAAGCTTGATGGCAGGGGGGGGGGGGGGGGGTATCAATGCAGTTGTATTTGCAACGAACTACAGTAGGCGCCCCCCCCCCCCCCCCCCCCCCCCCCCCCCCCCCCCCCCCCATAAAGAGAGAGAGAAGAGGAGAGAGAGATGAGAGGGAGAGAGAGAGAGAGAGAGAGAGAGAGAGGAGGAGAGAGAGAGAGAGAGACACAAGACAGACAGACAGACAGACAGACAGACGACAGACAGACAGACAGACAGACAGAGAGAGACAGAGACTGCTTGACTTGACACAGAATAAAAGAATTTTGCCCCCCTCTCTCTCTCTCTCTCTCTCTCTCTCTCTCTCTTCGTGTGTGTGTGTGTGTGTGTTGTGTGTGTGTGTGTGTGTGTGTGTGTGTGTGTGTGTGTGTGTGTGGTGTGTGTGTGTGTGTATGTGTGTGTGTGTGTGTGTGTGTGTGATTCAGATAAGACCATATAGTATAAACCGAGGCCCGTGTGAGAACGCAGGCAGAACATCTTGCGCACACGTTAAAACCCCGTTCCGCCTAATGGAAGAGCAGACCATTGTGTACCGGTAGGAGCCGATGACAAAATTTAAAAAAAAAACAACATACAAAGATGCACACTGGTGTCGTGTTAAAAACACCATCCCTGACTAAACATCCGGGAGTTGGAGTCCCCAGGGCGGCTGGGGGCTGTATATATTGGCAACGTTCTGGCGGCTTCTGGACGGTACTGGAACCATTGTATCGGTCATTGCCTTTTCAATGGACCGTTCCAGTGCCGTGGAGAGGGGGGGGGGGGGGGGTTCTGCTGCATGGGTAACAGTTTGCCCACCATACTTACTTACCCAGGCTTAGTGTTCTAGGCTAAAGACTAGAGCACAACTCCTTAGTCTTCCAAGACTGATGGGTGCCTAGTACTCTGTGGTGTGTGTGTATGTGTGTGTATGTGTGTGTGTGTGTGTGTGTGTGTGTGTGTGTGTGTGTGTGTGTGTGTGTGTGTGTGTGTGTGAGTGTGTGTGTGATTGCACATAATTATATTTAATTAATAAAACAACATTTTGACTTATTATCCTTTTCCTGTACTGTGACTGCTGTTTCTGTTTCCATCTCTATTATTTTCCCTAGTTTTTCCTGACATGCTATTGTTATTTCATCAGGCAGCTGGTTGTCTTGTTTGTACCTTGGGCTTTACTTAGGCTTTGGGCTTCTTGGGGAGGGGGGGTGGGGGCAGATGTGGCGTACATGATTTGTTATAGAACTCATTGTGTTGAGTTAGTTGTAACTGTGATGTGAGTACTTTCACTGCCTACAGCTGTACAACTGCAGAAAATAATGCTTCATGTGGGGGGGGGGGGGGGGGGGGGGGGGGGGAAGGGGGGGTATGTCTTGAAATGAAATCTACCTGTCCCTCTCTGTCTCTTTGTCTTTCTGTCTAGGTGTCTCTCTGTCTCTGTCTGTCTGTCTCAGCATGTCTTTCTCGTGAAAAAGAGCACATAGTTGTCATAAACATAACTTCCAACTTTTAAAGGATTTAGGTAATTAAAAAAAAAAGAGGCATTTAGATGAAGAAAAAGAGGGGAAAGATGATGTAGGATAACTTCTTCCTTCTTCAGACCACAATGTAAAATGATAACCTGGAGGGACCACTGGGAGAGAGAGAAGAGAACAGACAGCCAGCACAGACTGAAATGCTTTTGTGTGTCACTGTGTGTGTGTGTGTGTGTGTGTGTGTGTGTGTGTGTGTGTGTGTGTGTGTGTGTGTGTGTGTGTGTATGGGCATGTGTGTGCATGTGTGTGTGTGTGTGTGTGGTGTGTTGTGTGTATGTGTGTGTGTATGGGCATGTGTGTGCGTGCGTGTGTGTGTATGTGTGTTGTGTGAGCTCGCACGCATGCGAGCGCGCGTGCATGCGTGCGTGCGTGCGTGCGTGCGTGCGTGTGTGTGTGTGTGTGTGTGTGTGTGTGTGTGTGTATGAGAGAGAAAAGTATATATATACTATTTGCGTGTGTGTATGTGCGTGATGTGCGTGCGTGTGTAAGTGTGTGTGTGTCTGTGTGTGCATGCGCATGTATGTGAGAGTGTGTGTGTGTTCATCCATTGTGTGTGTGAGTGGTGTGTGTGTGGTGTGTGTGTGTGGTGTGTGTGGCGTGGTGTGTGCGTGTGGTGTGTGTGTGTGTGTGTGTGTGTGTGTGTGTGTGTGTGTGTGTGTGTGTGTGTGTGTGTGTGTGTGTGTGTGTGTGTGTGGTGCGTGCGTGCGTGCATGAGAGAGAGAGAATCAAGATTCAGATTCAGAATATATTCTAGTGCCATTAAAGTCATGCAGACTTGTTCTTTGTCTGTGGTTTTAATATCAAATTGTTTCTGAGTTCATTAAATAAAATGCATTCATGGAGTAAATGAAATTCATCTTCTGTTTTGTTACAGTATTTACATTTTCTAGGTTGCTGGGCATATTTTGGTGCCTCCCTTTCTTTATCATTAAACCTGACAGCTTTCTTGGGGATTTATCCAATTGTGTAAAGAATTATTATTTATTTATATTTTTTTAAAACTGTTTTGACCTATTTACCACATCAGGACATGATTGGTCTGATACAAATTAGAAATAATCCTATACTTTTCTAATATAAGTGTTTGGTTTTGATTGTATGAAATGAATCCAAAAGGATACTATCCTAGCATATGATTTTAAGGGTCAGTGGATATAGATCTTCCTAATTCACCTAAACTGGGCAGTACTTAATGCCTTTTAATGAACTCCCTGTATTTGTTTACAAAATTTGATATGAAAATTTTCATACTCTGATTTGATAAGCATGTCTTGAACAATTCATCAATATGAAATCTGTCTCTCCATGAAAACAAAAAGAAAACCAAACTTCTGCTCCATAATTTAAAACAGGGGTGTGTGTCTGTGTGTGTGAATCACTGAATGTGCATGAGTGTGGTTCTTAGTTATTAGTTTCATTTTTATTTATGAAAAACCCCAAACTTCTTTTCCCCCCCCAGTTCCATTAAACAAGACCTGATTGGGTAAGGTTATTATCCAGTGACAAAGGCCATTGATACAGAAATGAGTTAAACACATTCAATGTCATGTGTGTAGGCTGTTGCAGAATAGTACAGAGAAACTAATGTTAATAAATATAATATCTTTCATTTTACTGTTGATCGCTTTTTCCATACATGTGTATGTGTATGCATGGACATTGTGTGTGTGTGTGTGTGTGTGGGTGTGTGTGTGTGTGTGTGTGTGTGTGTGTGTGTGGTGTGTTATTTATTTAACAGTCTACATTGTTATTATTTTTTGTGTGATATCTTGTGTTGTGATGGATTTTCTTTTTATCCCATGTTTGATCATTTTCATTATCCTCTGATGGAAAGATGTGTGTTGTATGTTTACAAGGACAGATAATAAGACTAGGCCTGAAATCTTCATCCTTGCTTACAATAGCTCTCGAGCCCCCCCCCCCCCCCCCCCCCCCCCCCCCCCCCCCCTCCCCTCTCTCTCTCTCTCTCTTTCTGTCTCTCACACACACACACACTTACACACACACAACTGCACTCCTGTTGAATGCAGACCAGTAGCCCTCTGTGTGTGTGGAGGGGGGGGGGGGGGGGGATGCTGGTGTTGTGAAACATGTTGTTACATCCGACATGGACAGACAGATCTATGTGGAGACGAAATTAAAGACAAACACTTCGAAATCAACCACTCTCAGAAGTTACTGTTGTCAGTTCTGACAGCACAGATGTTTTCATGTATGAAGCAGACGACAAAATGACATTGTTCTTGAGTACGCACATCTGATCAGACTGTAATTACGTAAAAAGGACTCTTAAAGTGAGGTAAGATGAATTGAAAAGACTAATTAACTGACATAATGGAAAGACTGATTTTGATTGACATGAAAAGGATTAATAAACTGACGTACCTGTAAGCTACATCGAGCAGAAACAATTACAGTAAGCTTGGCGAAGAAAGCCTCCAACTGGCTGCCAGCCTTCAGACAGGGAAACGTGCTGCAGCCACACACCACAACGCACCACACCACAGCACAGGAAGGAAAGCAGTGAAAGAATGCAAGGCCTAAAAGTAAACTGAAAAAATCTCATGCTTGGAAGCACACAAGGAAGCACTAACGTATACAGTACACAGACACCCAGCCATTGGAGATCGCCACTAGTAAAAAGACAACAAAAGGAACCAAAACAAACGAGAAAGATAGGTCAAAGTTGACGCATGTGCACAAGGATTAAGTGGTTCAATGGACAATTTCCGGTGATTGTTGAAAGATAAAAAAAATCAATTTGATCGATCTTTACAATTTGCATCAGGTTATTTTACTTTGCATAACTTGTGATTAAGTTTGCTGAACGGGGCATTATGTAAAAGGCTGAGCATGCACGGCAAGTTTGTGATTTTGAAGGTAAGTTCTGACTTGTCATTCCAACATCGTTGTGGCTTTGATAGAACACGTGTTGCAGCTTTTCCTGGCAATGACATGATCGAGATCTGTGCATGAGACAATCGTTTGGCGATGAAAAAAAGAAGGAAAACGGCTTCAATATCCCAAGCCAATGTAAAATTCAGATCTAAATTCTAATGTTCCCATCCCTTCCAAGAGCACAGCAGGATCTGTAAGTTTTAGAACGTTTCAACCTCAGGACAAGAGTCATGGGACTGAAGCCATAGATGCTCCTAGATCATTCCCATTTCTGTATCAGGGGTCTGTAGCATTGACATAAAAAGCTCTGGCATGGAAACTTTGTGGGGTATAAAATACTGTTTAAATGGAAAAGGAATGAGGTCTATTTGGATCTTTAAAATTTTGATAACATGCCTAATTTGATAATCAATGCAGATTTTTGCTTGACACTGAAAATATACTTCACCACAGTTGTGCAAGAATAAACCACAGAAGAGTAAACATGTATACATTCATGTGGGATCATCTTTACCAATTGAATCAAATCCACTTACATATATATATATATATATATATAATAATATAATATAATATAATATATAAAATATAATATATATATATATAATATATAATATAATATATGTAATATATATATAATAATATATATATATAAATATATATATATATATATATATATATATATATATATATATATATGTGACGCTTGACCACATAAGGAGTTGCATTGCACCAGAGATAAATTTTTAGTTATTGACATGTTATTAATTTGCAATGATATGGCTGTACAAAACAAACAAACAGATTGAAAATCGGACAATTCTATCAACAGTTATTACAACTTGAAATGATAGACTGCAGGAAATGTCAAAATGAGAAATTGACAAGTTATGCATAGTAATAGGTGGTCACAATGAGGGCATCGCCGCCGCTGTAGTCTAGTGGTTAGGGCGTTGGACTCGTAATCTAAAGGTTGCGGTACGATCCCAGCTTTCGGCTATGGCGTTGTGCCCTTGGAAAAGGCACTTTACGGCTATTTTCTTACCCCACCCAGGTGTAAAAGGGGTACTGACCTTGTGTTGGGGTTAACACTGCGATAGACTGGCGTCCTACCCAGGGGGGAGTCTATGACTCTCAGTCACTTAACGCCACAGAAACCGGGATAAGCACTGGCCTGATGAGCCTTAGGCTCGGGACAGACTTTAACTAACAGTGAGGGCATCGCTATTTTCAAAGCACGTTTATAAACAAAAGAAAACAAAATTATGCCTTGATATTTCACCACATGGTAGACTAAGTGCTATAGTTTTGCTGTCAATCAAAATCTCAAAATCGACAGCCTCACCCCCACCTGTCTTTAATGGCTCCTAGCTGAAAAGTGGATTATGTTCCAAGTGACTCATTTCGTGGTGGAGTGTCACATATTCTTCTGTGATTAGGTTTCAACTCCTATTTACCCCTCCTCTCCCCCAACCTACTCCTATTATTACCTCCCCTCCTCTCCCCCACTCCACACCACACACAGGACCCCCCCCCCCCCCCCCCCCCCCCCCCCTGTTTCCCTCTGCCTCAGGCTGTGACTGACTTTTGCTGTTGCTCTGTCATTGACTCACTGTCACTATCACAAAATTTACAAAACTGCATACACAGGACTGGATGTTAAAAAAAAGCATATGGGTGCTTATTTCATTATCCTTGAAATAAAATAAAAGATAAAAGAATAAAATCATGAGGACACCTGTACTCCAGCAAGCTGACTTGCACTTTTTTCTCTGTCTTCTAAAATTTTGTCTGCTGCATGACTTCAGCTAGTGTTGTATCATGATTATTGTCATGTTCAAGTAAATCATTGACAAAAGGCATCTCCTCTCATAGCACAGTATATTTTCACTGTCAGTAAAGTTTGTTAGGTGTTGTCCAGTATATATTTGATCTGATCAGAAATATATCCCTGAGCTCAGTGGTAGTGTCAGACCTGCCTGCAGTCCTGAAGTCATGGGCTTCAATCCCAGCAGTGCCTGGTGAATTACAGGGGGTGGGGGATTGTTTATCATCTTCCAGGGCAACTTTTGTACCAAATCTGTACCTCATTTTGTTTACAAGTACATGCACTTTTGCAGGAAAAATATCTGTATATATATAATATTGTTTGCTTCTTAGGGTTTGTGTTGTTTCTGAATAGGAAACAGTCTGATTCAAGGGTCAACTAACAACACACTGCCAGAAATAAAATCAGTCCAGTGCTCCAAAAACTGCTAAAGAAGTTAATGGAGAACAACAGATGTGTTCAGAACCACAAGCAGGGTTGTGAGCCAGAAGAGTAATATTTTGTTTTTGTTTGTTTCACAGGATCAGCAGAGAGTGAGATGTTGGGGAGAAGGAGCCCTGGACCAGATTTGTGACAAGAACTGAAATGGCTGTGGGAGAGGAGAGGAAACTGACAAAGTTAGTTGGTATGAAAGGTGTGGGAGTGTGCCTGAAAAGATGTAGATTTCTGGACTGATAGAATCTCTGCTTAGCACCCAAGGAGTGTAAACTTTCCATAGGCCTAATGAAGGAATAAATGAAGGAAATAAATGAACAATTAAATAAATAAATGAACATACGAATAGATATTTTTAATCATACCTACAATAAATCATTCAATCATGGATTTACACAACTTTGTGCAAATTAATACTGTTAGAACAGTATGTTCTATTTGGAGTGTCAGTGTCATTCATTATGGTGTGTGCAGCTGCAGGTGTGAGTGTTTATTTTATTCTTCCTTTGTTTATTCTTTTATATCAAAGATAATGGAATAAGCAGTCATGTGCTTGTGTATGCACTTTTGTAAAGTTTGTCATCTGTTCCCACCACACACAAAGGCATACCCTTCCAAAAATCAGAACGGGTTTTAACATGCGCGCAATATGTTTTGTGTGCATTTGCATGTGACCTTCGTTTATAGTCTCATTCGAAGGACTTATGGGGGGAGTTGAGTCTGCACTGATCTGAACTCCAGAGGAAAAATGCTCTTATGTGAGATTTGAACCTGGGTCAGCATATCATGAGTGCAATACGCAGCACTCTTACTCCCATTTGTGTGTGTGTGTGTGTGTGTGTGTGTGTGTGTGTGTGTGTGTGTGTGTGTGTGTGTGTGTGTGTGTGTATGTGTGATTTCAGAATGAAAATATTAAAGATAAAAGTAAACAATCTGAAAGATAGAAAGTGGCAAGCTTCTTTTAAATTAATCAGTTTTTACAGCAGCATCAAACAATTTTGCTCTCCAAATGATCAAAACGGGCCATGAGTTAAGTATAAGTTAGAAATGATGTTTTGTTGATTATCTACAGAAGGCAAAGCAGTGTCTTATAAACTGCACCTTGGATGATTGTGTGTGTGTGTGTGTGTGGTGTTGTGTGTGTGTGTGTGGTGTGTGTGTGTGTGTGTGTGTCACTATGTGTGTGTTCTATTTAATTTTGTAAAAATTCTTTTATATCAAGGATAATGGAATAAACACTCGTGTGCTTTTTTTACATCCAGTCCCTGTGTGTAAGCATTTTTGTAATCTTGTCATCTGTTCCCACCGCACACAATGGCCTACTGTAATGAAAAGAGGGACAGGATTTAACATGTGCGCAAGATGTTCTTCATGCTTTACGCACACAGGCCTTGGTTTATAATTATGGTCTCATCCGAAGGACTTTTGGGGAGAGTGGAGTCAGCACTGATGTTAACTCCAGGGGAAACATCCCATCAAATGGGAATCGAACCCTGGTTGTCAAATTGCGAGCATAATGTTCTGACCACTAGGCTATTCTTGTGTGTGTTGTGTGTGTGTGTTGTGTGTGTGTGTGTGTGGTGTGTGTGTGGTGTGTGTGTGTGTGTGTTTTTTTTTTTTTTTTCCCCCTTGTAGTTTATTTTTGAAAGAAGTGATAAGGTATTGGGTGCATTGTTCCAATACAATAGTGCTCTTGCACAAATAAGCTGCAAAAAGAAGAAAGCTTTGCCCAGGTAGAGGAGAGGGGTTTTGAGTGGAGGAAAAAACACTACCTGATAGTAATATGTGACAGAAGTGAATATTGAAAAGCACAGGCATTTTATGTGGGAAAGTAGTCCAGTCAGCTGTGGGTGGTGGACTGCATGACATGAACATGTGCAGCATGCACAGCAGACCTCTAGGAGAGAGATGGGCTCCACCAGCTTCAAAGAGGAATTCACATGGTCTCAAAATACATAAAAATATTGGACAGAAACATTTGTCACAAAAACTAATGTTAGTAATAAGATTCAATCTTAAAAAAACAACCACATGCACTTGTGCACACCCCCCACACCACGCATGCACGCAGCACGCACGCAACACGCACACACCACACACACACGAACGCGCGCACACACACACACACACACACACACAATAGTGACACACAAACACACACATAGTGACACACAAACACACACATATTAGTGACACACAAACACACACACAGTGTCACACCACACACACACACACACACACACACACACACACACACACACACACACACACACACTGACACACTGACACAGCAGCATAGTCAGTCACATACCAGTGCACAAATAATCACAGCAATGATCATTGAATTGTCAGTCAGACTACAGATCTTAGCTGTGCCACAAATCTGCTGTTTCAGAAACCAGGTGTTTTCAGAGTGCAGTGTTCAATGTCTTACAGGAGTCACTAGGTGTCTATTGGAGCAGTGTTTGGAGGCTGATAGTCAGTCTGAGGGAGGTGGAAGATTTATCAGGATTTCCATCATCTTGAAGGTGGACACTGACAGTAGTTGTTTGAAAATATGGGTAGATTGTTTAATTTGTTAGATCTGGCATTCTGCTGTGTAGAATTATCCTGATTTGGTTTCATACATTATTTTCTGTCCCAAAATGCCCTCAAGGCCTTGCTTAAGCTGTGCCTCTGTGTTCTTTCCAATCATTGCAGTTCTCTTCTTCTGTGTGTACATAAGCATCATCTGAGTCACAGAGTGTTCAAACACTGGTCCTGGCTTAGTCTTTCACTCCTGTATCTCAACTTGATCACATCACTCTGTCCTCTGGTTCATTCCCTTCACTGGCAGAAGAGGTAACAAACACTGCATCTCTCTGTCTGATGTCTGTCTGCACTGCCCCTCCTGTCTGTCTGACCTTCTTCAGCTCTATGTACCAGCTTGCTGTTTTTCCTCTTCCTCTGATACAACCAGACTCCACATTCCAACTCAGCAATGTATTATCCTGTGGTTCATTTACAAGTTTCTCTTGTACAGTCCCTCTCTTTGGAATGATCTTCCATCTCCCTTCTATCATTCTGATTCAGTCTCAGCCTTTAGAAGAACTCTTCAAACTGACCTCTTCCTTTCGTCTGTACCTTTGCCAGTAACTAGAATTTTTACTCTGTGTGTGTGTGTGTGTGTGTGTGTGTGTGTGTGTGTGTGTTTTTGTGTGTGCGTATAGGTGTGTGTGTTCTTCAGTTAATAGCTTTCTATAAGAGGGAAATTAGTCAAAAGTGAAGGGAGAGAGAGAGAGGAGAGAGAGAGAGAGAGAGAGAGAGAGAGAGAGAGAGAGAGAGATATTGCTCTTCGGTATGTGTATTCATGTGTTCTTGTAAGTGGTGTGTGTGTGTGTGTGTGTGTGTGTGTGTGTGTGTGTGTGTGTGTGTGTGTGTGTGTGTTTGTATATATATATATAGCATTCATCATTTCATGTGCATTTGTTTGCATGCACTTATAGGTGTGCCTTTCTTTGTAGATGATATGCTGTTAGCTTGAGTAAGTTAAAATGTGAGTTATTAATTGCCTGTGCAGTTAAATGTCGTTTTGACTGTTTGTTGTTTTCTTGCCTTTGTATGATTTATGTTTGTTTTCCACACCCTTCACTGTCTAGTGTCAGTTTTCCCTGTCATACTGTCATTACTTCTTTGGGCCAATGGAAATAGTGCTTCTGGCCATTTCTAGGTGAAAGCTCTATCATGTCTATACAAGATTCCACTGACATTTTTTGATCATCACATTACATCACATTGCATTGCTTACATGTCTTATTGCATGATAAAGTTAAAGTCTGTCCCGAGCCGAAGAGCCTCAGGCCGATGCTTATATCG
>CM060346.1:36358541-36371041 GCA_030674155.1 Stramonita haemastoma | reverse complement strand
CAGCTATCCCCACACTGTGTCAAGGGAGGCAGTGGGGGTCTAGGAGTCACTTGCCCACCTGAGAAGCAAGAGGCCTGTGGTTCAAATCTGATCTGAAACTTGGGTTTCCATGACTTGGCTAGTGGTGGTCTGGGTGCTGGTTGTTCAGTTGGGGGATAATCAGAAGTCCTGTGTATAATCCGGAATACACCACTATGGGATTTATGTCAAAGATGATATGGAATATTCCACTATTTTTTAAAGTCTAAGAGATAAGCCTGAAAAAACCACTGCTTTAAAACTGGGTGAGTTGATATGGAATATATCACTACTTTTAACTAGTAAAAGAGTTATCAGTCTGGTTAATATGGAACATATCATTACTTTAAACTTGTATTGAAGATAATATGGGATATAGTACTACTTTTACCTAGTATAGGAGAGATGGGGAATAGATCATTACTTTTAACTTGTATTGAGATAATATGGGATATAGTACTACTTTTACCTAGTATAGGAGAGATGGGAATAGATCATTACTTTTAACTTGTATTGAAGATATATGGGATATAGTACTACTTTTACTAGTATAGGAGAATGGGGAATAGATCATTACTTTTAACTTGTATTGAAGATAATATGGGATATAGTACTACTTTTACCTAGTATAGGAGAGATGGGGAATAGATCATTACTTTTAACTTGTATTGAAGATAATATGGGATATAGTACTACTTTTACCTAGTATAGGAGAGATGGGGAATAGATCATTACTTTTAACTTGTATAGGAGTTGATATGGAACATAAAACTTTTAACTTGTCTTGAAGATAATATAGAAGTACCACTACTATTAACTTGTAATGAAGATAATAGAGAATATACCACTACTGTAAACTTGTTAGAGATAATCCAGATTATACCACTGTTGTTAAACCCATCTAGAAGATGTATAATACAGACTGTATGAATCACTTTTGTTTTATCTTCAGTAGGAGATTATACCACTGCAGTTAACTCATCTAGAAGATATCTAATACAGACTGTATGAATCACTTTTGTTTTTATCCTGTAGGAGATTATACCACTGCTGTTAACTCATCTAGAAGATATCTAATACAGACTGTATGATTATACCACTGCTGTTTACTCATCTAGAAGATATCTAATACAGACTGTATGATTATACCACTGCTGTTAACTCATCTAGAAGATATCTAATACAGACTGTATGATTATACCACTGCTGTTAACTCATCTAGAAGATATGTAATACAGACTGTATGATTATACCACTGCTGTTAACTCATCTAGAAGATATGTAATACAGACTGTATGATTATACCACTGCTGTTAACTCATCTAGAAGATATATAATACAGACTGTATGATTATACCACTGCTGTTAACTCATCTAGAAGATATATGATACAGACTGTATGATTATACCACTGCTGTTAACTCATCTAGAAGATATCTAATACAGACTGTATGATTATACCACTGCTGTTAACTCATCTAGAAGATATATAATACAGACTGTATGATTATACCACTGCTGTTAACTCATCTAGAAGATATCTAATACAGACTGTATGATTATACCACTGCTGTTAACTCATCTAGAAGATATCTATACAGACTGTATGATTATACCACTGCTGTTAACTCATCTAGAAGATATATGATACAGATTGTATGATTATACCACTGCTGTTAACTCATCTAGAGATATATGATACAGACTATATGATTATACCACTGCTGTTAACTCATCTAGAAGATATATGATACAGACTGTATGATTATACCACTGCTGTTAACTCATCTAGAAGATATATGATACAGACTGTATGATTATACCACTGCTGTTAACTCATCTAGAAGATATATGATACAGACTGTATGATTATACCACTGCTGTTAACTCATCTAGAAGATATATGATACAGACTGTATGATTATACCATGCTGTTAACTCATCTAGAAGATATATAATACAGACTGTATGATTATACCACTGCTGTTAACTCATCTAGAAGATATATGATACAGACTGTATGATTATACCACTGCTGTTAACTCATCTAGAAGATATATGATACAGACTGTATGATTATACCACTGCTGTTAACTCATCTAGAAGATATATAATACAGACTGTATGATTATACCACTGCTGTTAACTCATCTAGAAGATATATGATACAGACTGTATGATTATACCACTGCTGTTAACTCATCTAGAAGATATATAATACAGACTGTATGAATCACTTTTGTTTTATCTCCTGTAGGAGATGATTCTTACTCAGAATGTAGTCTGGAATTTTCCCTTACTCTCAACTCATGCAATCTGGAATTTTCCCTTACTCTCAACTCATGAAATCTGGAATTTTCCCTACTCATATACTGATGTCGGAGATAATTTTGAATTTTCCCCAACTCTTATACTCATCAAGGAGATAATTAGGAATTTTCCCCTACTCTTATACTCATCTAGGAGATAAATTTGGAATTTTCCCCAACTTTACTTCATGTAGAAGATAATTTGGAATTTTACCCGTTCTTTCAACTAAAAGAATGCATGGCAACCAGAATTTTCTAAAGATAGATTGTGCAGAAAAACCTGCTGATCAGCTGATAGCAGTCAGGCTGAAGAAGACAAAACATTGTCAGAAAAGTGAGGAATAGTAATACACTGATAGCAGTCAGCTGAAGATGACAAAACATTGTCAGAAAAGTGAGGAATACACTGATAGCAGTCAGGCTGAAGATGACAAAACATTGTCAGAAAAGTGAGGAATAGTAATACACTGATAGCAGTCAAGCTGAAGATGACAAAACATTGTCAGAAAAGGAACTTTCACCATACACATGATGGATCACACAAATCACCAGGCCACCAATGTGATCACCATGAATACTGCATCCCACTTAAACACACCTCTCACCACCTCACACAAACACTACTCACGCACCCACATCACCATATTGCACATCACATCACACACCAAATACACCACACACCACATCACCATATTGCACATCACATCACACACACATTCATCCACACACCACATCACCATATGCACTCACATCACACACCACACTACATCACACACACCACATCACCATATTGCACATCACATCACACACCACACTACATCACACACACCACATCACCATATTGCACATCACATCACACACCACACTACATCACACACACCACATCACCATATTGCACATCACATCACACACCACACTACATCACACACACCACATCACCATATTGCACATCACATCACACACCACACTACATCACACACACCACATCACCATATTGCACATCACATCACACACCACACTACATCACACACACCACATCACCATATTGCACATCACATCACACACCACACTACATCACACACACCACATCACCATATTGCACATCACATCACACACCTCACTACATCACCACACCACATCACCATATTGCACATCACATCACACACCACACTACATCACACACACCACATCACCATATTGCACATCACATCACACACCACACTACATCACGCACACCACATCACCATATTGCACATCACATCACACACCACACACATCACCACACCACATCACCATATTGCACATCACATCACACACCAACTACATCACCACATACCATCACAACATCGCACATACCATCACCACATCGCACATCACATCACACCACATAGCACACTTCACCACACCACATAACCACTCACCACATTACCAAACCATACCCAAGTACACCACCACAATGACACCAGGGCATTGATTGTGTCTTTATAAATACCATACTGTACCATTCTCTCTGCACTCCCCCCCCCCCCCCCCCCCCCTTTCCTCATTCACCCATCATGCCATGTCAGATTCTCTGCAGTGATGCCATCCTAAATTGGCAGCTGCTGTATGTTCAACCTGTTACACTGTGGTGATCCATCATATGTTGCGGGTTAAACACAGCAAGAGTAGTTTGGTTGTTTTAACTTAAAATCAAGATGTTTTGACCCTTTACACACACACACACACACACACACAACACACACACACACACACACACACACACACACACACACAGTACACACAACACACACACACACACACACAGAGTACACACACACACACACAACACACACACACACACACACACACACACACACACACACACACACACACACACCACGGAGGGGGGGGGGGGATGATAATTTTGTAGCTGAGTAGGGGTGGAAAAGAAAATCAGAAAAAGCCCATGATTATATTATGTAGTGGAGTATCTGTATGGAGTTGTCAGTCAGTTGAAGGCTGGCTGTAATAACTTGATCACTGTCTAAAGCTGACACATGATTTTTGTGATTCTGTTGGGTTTTATGAGAGAGAGAGAGAGAGAGAGGGGGGGGGGGGGGAGTGAGGAAAGTGGGTGTTGGTCATTACAACTATAAACATCTGTCAAGCAGTTTAACTCCTGCAGAGGCGAGTTTTGTATTGGATGTGATGTTTATGATCATGAATGAACAGTGTGAGGGGAGGAGGTTGTGTGTGTGTGGTGTGTGTGGTGTGTGTGTGTGTGTGTGTGTGTGTGTGTTCATTATTCTTCTGAAAGAAAGAGAAGAGAGAGCCTGTACTTTAAATAAAAGTGTGTAGAAAGTGTGTTGTGAGTGCTTGACTGTGCATGTGTCCATGATGTGTGTGAAGAGTTGATTGTTGTCAGAGATGGAAAAGTGACAGAGATCAGAAGCCTGGCATGTTGTCATGAAATATGTTACACTGTTTTACCAGTGCTTGGTGGAGATTGAGTTCAGTTGAAACTTGATGTGATGATCGTAATGTCACAACAGATCACACGGACAGTGGTGATTTGTGTGAGAGAACTAAGAAACAGAAAAATATCAAACATTTGGCCAATTTTATTTTGCAGTATTTTTGTGATTATTATTATTAGTGTTTACTAAAAGAAGTGATGGAGTCATGTTTTTAACAGGAAGGGAAGTGAAAGAAGACAAACAAAGTCTGAGCTTTTTCATGTGCAAAGCAGGAGAATAACGCTGGCCGTATACCAGAAAAAAGAATAGAACACCAATCACAGAAACAGACTGAACAACAGACAGGGTGAAACAGAGCTCAGTACAGGCACCAGCCTATCAGCCCCTCATGACAGAAGCAAATGCAGTCAACCCCAGCAATGACTGAATCCTCTCTGGAATCCTCTCCAGAGCAGTTGAAGGACAGTAGATATAGGCAGAGACGCAGTAGGCTACATGCACCAGCATATCATGCAGTTACCCCCTTGTAACATCGTCACCTTTTTTCCTGTTCTCACTGCTGGCATCATGTTTGAATCACAACGGCCTGCAGTCACTGTATGGAGGCAGACCACAGGTTTCCCATGCAGAGTTTAGAAAGTTCGCTTCATGAAATTTTAGTGTTCCTAATATGGCATACCAGGAAAAACTCCCTGTGTCTGTGCTTGTTGATAGATATACTATACTACTACTACTACTACTACTACTACTACTACATACTACTACTACTACTACTACTGATCTATGGGATTTGTATAGCGCTGAATCTTGTAGAGTACACAAATCAAAGCGCTTCAAAGATATCTGGTTGAACTGACAACTTTTAGTGGTTTCCCACTGGAGATTTTAGAAAGTTCTCATGAGATTTTGGAGTTCCCAATACTGCATACCAGGAGACAGTCCCTGAGTCTTTCATTGCTGTTAGAAACAAAAACAGGGGGGGGGGGGGGGGGGGGGCAGATGTATGAAGAGGAATACAACCCTGCAACACCCTCATGAACCAAGCTGTCAGACTGTAGTTGTGGAGATTGCTCCAGTTTCCCTCTCCTGCCTCCTTCTTTCTCTTGTGATGCTGCCGTGTTGACAGAACTTGGTGACTGTAGAGCCCTGGTATAGATAGAACTTGGTGACTGTAGAGCCCTGGTATAGATAGAACTTGGTGACTGTAGAGCCCTGGTATAGATAGAACTTGGTGACTGTAGAGCCCAGGTATAGACAGAACATGGTGACTGTAGAGCCCTGGTATAGACAAATGGTGACTGTAGAGCCCTGGTATAGATAGAACTTGGTGACTGTAGAGCCCTGGTATAGACAGAACATGGTGACTGTAGAGCCCTGGTATAGACAGAACATGGTGACTGTAGAGCCCTGGTATAGACAGAACATGGTGACTGTAGAGCCCTGGTATAGACAGAACATGGTGACTGTAGAGCCCTGGTATAGATAGAACTTGGTGACTGTAGAGCCCTGGTATAGACAGAACATGGTGACTGTAGAGCCCTGGTATAGACAGAACATGGTGACTGTAGAGCCCTGGTATAGACAGAACATGGTGACTGTAGAGCCCTGAGTATAGATAGAACTTGGTGACTGTAGAGCCCTGGTATAGATAGAACTTGGTGACTGTAGAGCCCTGGGTATAGATAGAACATGGTGACTGTAGAGCCCTGAGGTATAGATAGAACATGGTGACTGTAGAGCCCTGGTATAGATAGAACTTGGTGACTGTAGAGCCCTGCAGGTATAGATAGAACTTGGTGACTGTAGAGCCCTGGTATAGATAGAACTTGGTGACTGTAGAGCCCTGGTATAGATAGAACTTGGTGACTGTAGAGCCCTGGTATAGAGAGAACTTGGTGACTGTAGAGCCCTGGTATAGATAGAACTTGGTGACTGTAGAGCCCTGGTATAGATAGAACTTGGTGACTGTAGAGCCCTGAGTATAGATAGAACTTGGTGACTGTAGAGCCCTGGTATAGATAGAACTTGGTGACTGTAGAGCCCTGGTTAGATGAGAACTTGGTGACTGTAGAGCCCTGGTATAGATAGAACTTGGTGACTGTAGAGCTTGGTATAGATAGAACTTGGTGACTGTAGAGCCCTGGGTATAGATAGAACTTGGTGACTGTAGAGCCCTGGTATAGATAGAACTGGTGACTGTAGAGCCCTGGTATAGATAGAACTTGGTGACTGTAGAGCCCTGGTATAGATAGAACTTGGTGACTGTAGAGCCCTGGTATAGATAGAACTTGGTGACTGTAGAGCCTGCAGGTATAGATAGAACTTGGTGACTGTAGAGCCCTGGTTAGATAGAACTTGGTGACTGTAGAGCCTGCAGGTGTAGATAAACTTGGTGACTGTAGAGCCCTGGCAGAGCTAGCCCTTTTGGCTGGCTGCCAACACAATGCAGGAACAGACAGTCTGTTAGCTTCTCCCTCATGCTGTTGATGCTGACAAAAGAAATGTCATTATACCCCCAATCCCCCTTTTTTTTTTAAAGGATGTTATGAGGACTGACTGTACTGATGTCAAGGGGTGTGTGTGTGTCTGTGTGTGTGTGCGTACGTAGATGTGTGCATGCGTGTGTATGTGTGTGAGAGTACACATTCATGTTGTGTGTGTGTGTGTGTGCGCGCGCACATAAATGCCTGCATGCGTGTGTATGTGTGAGTACACATTGATTTGTGTGTGTGTGTGTGTGTGTGTGTGTGTGTGTGTGTGTGTATTTAATTGTAGAATCCTGTTATGGCCGTTGTGGTCAGCTGGATGTAAAGAAAATGTTGTGGAAAAAAAATCTGCTTCAACAGTGGTGTGTGTGTGTGTGTGTGTGTGTGTATGTGTGAGAGTGTGTGCGTGTGAGAGTGAGTGTGTGTGTGTGTGTGTGTGAGTGTGGTGTGTGTGTGTGTGTGTGGTGAGTGAGTGAGTGAGTGAGTGAGGAGGTGGGGAGAGAGAGAGAGAGAGAGAGAGAGAGAGAGAGAGAGAGAGAGAGATTTGGATGCTTATTCATTAGGCCATAGCCCTTAATGAAGGGGAAAGTGAACAAAAAACCAAAACATCAAAACATTCAAAGTATGCAATCAACAATTTGAGAGTCACAATAGTCAACTCTGAAGATACAATTTCTCTCAGCTTGAAAGCTTTGTGAAGGAAGTGAGACAAGTTCCAAATATCGTTATGTTTTGAAGAAGATATCAACAAAATTTATTTAAACGTCCAAGGCTGTCGATAATATTTAGGTGAAATAAACTTTTCCCTGAGTTCAGTAAGAAATGGACAGCATAGAACTAAATGTACCTCATCATCTTTATCACTTTTACAAAGGGGACATATCAAATCATTCTCATTACAATTTCTATATCGAAAGTGATGTGTGGCTAGACCTGAGATACCCAACCTAAATCTTGTGGTCACGATTTTTAAATGTCTGTCCATATCTGAAATCAAATATGCATTCATCTTATGTGAACTACAAAATAATCTTTTAAAATGAAGCCTATTGCTGTTTTGAACATGTTCACTCCAGTTTTGCCATCTGCAGTCAACTTGCCGTTGATGAAAAATTCTTATAAATGCCTTTACACTTCCCACACCTTGATTCATCCACACATCACCAAAGCTATTTTCATGCAAATGAATACGTACATCAGGTACCCAATTTTTCTTACCTTTACTGTCTAAATCAAACAACATCTTATATGCTTTGAAAGGTAATCTTGATTCCCCAATTTCCAAAATTTTGAGCCAATAACAAATACATTGAAGAGCGGAGTTAATGTACATAGGAAATCTATTGGTTTCACCATATATCAGGTCGTTAGATGTGCGCATGTCAACCCCCAAGAACTTTTTCAGAGCAAATAAATGCACAGATTCACAGAGAACTGCAGCTTTGTTCAATCCCCACAACTGGGAACCATACTGTACAACAGGCTGTACTTGAGAGTGAAATATCTTCAAAACAGTTTTATGGATGAGTTGTTAAGAGTGGACAGTCTTTTCATTACACAAAATAAAACATTTGTTGCTCTGATAGCCAGATCCTTACAAGCTGAAACAAAGCTAAGGCGAGTGTTAAAAAGTACGCCCAAATACTTATACGCATTAACAACAGGCATTGCATTATTATCATAAACCCACCTCTCCCTGGCACTAAAAAATCCACCCTTCCTAAATACAATGATGTTCTTTTCTTCATGTTAACCTTTAACTGTAGCAAAGCTGCAGCATGCTGTAAATTTTTCAACTGAGCTTGCAGGCCTATAACAGTCTCTGACAACAAAATAGTGTCATCTGCAAGCAAAAGAATAAACAGTTGAAATGCATCACAAGGAATAGTGGCACCATGTCTTCCTTTGTCTGCTTCTTCTAATGCCAGCTCATTGATAAAAGAGAAAACAACACTGGACTGCATACATCTCCCTGTTTCACTCCTGCCATGCAATTAATTACATCTTCAAAGCAGCACCACATTTAACTCTACATTTGACATGTTCATACATGGCTTTAATACATGAATATTATTTACCACTTATACCATTATTAGATAAATAGGCCAAAGTAAACTTCTATTTATCGAATTAAAGGCTTTCTCTAAATCAATGAAAGCTGCATATAATTTTCGGTTATAGGAAAATTGTTCCTGCACTAGGGCTAACAATGTAAACATATGATCTATTGTTGATTACCCTTTTTTAAGTCCAGCTTAAATGTCGCCTGTAATATCATTTTCATTTACCCATCTTGTATTATACGATTAATTATTGTGCTACAGTTTACTACTTATATTGCTGAGAGAAATGCCTCGATAATTATTAGGATTATCATTATATCCCTTTTTAGAAAGTGGTAACACGATTGATTCTGTCCATGCTTCTGGAAATAAGCCATTGTCAAACAAAACATTAACAAGCTTTGTGAAAAATGGCAAAGCCTGTTGGTTGTAGTTTTTTATACACTTCACCAACAATACCATCAGGCCCAGAAGCCTTGCAGTCTTTCAGTTTTTTAATTGCGCACAGTACTTCTTCTTTAGATACTGGTCAATAAAAAGAACTGTTCCTTTCAGCATATGTATCCTCAATTACATTATCATCACTTATCTCTTTTTCCAGCAATGACTTACAATGTTGAAACCAGGTGTCAAGACCTATGTTATTTTTAGGCAATTTCTTTTTTTATAGAAGCCTTGTGGGTAGTATCCCCAAATTCTTTTTGATCATGTATGGAATTTACAAGTCTATCTAACAACAGAGTATTAAACTGTTTCTCTTTTCTTCTCAACAGATATTTATATTCCCGTCCAACTTTTGTATAATCATTATGGACTTGCGCATCAAAGTACATCAATATTTTTTTCAATAATCTTCTCACATGTCTTCTGTTGATAAAACATTCACTGTCAAACCAACCACCTGATTGTTCATGGTTATTTACAGACATACACTTCGTCATACATTCTGCACACTCTTTTATACATTCATTAAACATTTCTAATGCAGCATTAATATTAAAATCAACCAAACCCATAGCAGTATTAATTTTTTCGTGAAGTATGTCTAAACAAAGAGCATCCTTAAATACAGTAGCCTGTTCACTATTCCATACCATTTTCTTGAATGTTTGTGTACTAACTGATTCGCCAGAATAACAAAAGTTAATGTTTGGAAATTTTACCTTAAGGGTAAGAGGCATGTGATCAGAGTCTATACGTTCAGATATGTGCAATTCACATGTGTCACACACAGTGGAAAACAGCTTGTTAGAAAATAGAAAATAATCATTCACACTACTTCCAGAGTCTGAGATGTATGTATAGCAACCCTCACAGTTGCTGTTACATACACCATTTATAATACTGAGACTTAAAGTTGTACACAAATTTAACAAAAGTTTTCCATAATTATTTAACCTAGAATCTTGTGAATATCGAACAGCACTAAGTGATTGAATTGAATTGTGAAAGTTGCTTTGTTTTCACATCACTATTGGCCATAAATTCATGTTGAAATGAAAAACAGAGTACTTACCAGACTGCAGGACTATTCTCTAAGCAACAGGACCAGTGACTTTGGTTGAAGTACAGGATTAAAAAAGATGTTCTGCACATGACAGTGTGTGCTGTGGAGAGAGAAGCTCATTCTTTGTTTCTGCACCACAAAAAGTGTTACATTGGCTGAGAAAGAAAGAGTAGTGCAGGAAGGCGTGTGCAACATGGGGAAAAGTCTGAACAGTGGAGTAGCCCACAGATGAACAGAAGTAAGCTGCAGCTGAAGAACAGGACAGTCATTATCTCCATGATAATGGAACTCAGTGTGACAGCAATCAGAAGGCACTCACCCTGACCATGGTAGAAGGCTTCTTTCCAAGACAGGCCTGGATCCATGTCTACACAGACAGATCTGCTACAGACGCTGTCTCCAATGGAGGAGCAGGAGTGCTGATCAAGTTCCCATCTGGAGAAGGAGAAACAGCAAACATCCCAACAGGGACACACTGCACTAACTGCCGTGCAGAAACCCAAACCCTGAAACAAGCTGCCACCATGGTCAGACACGCCAAAGATGAATGTCAGCAAGTGGTTTTTTCACTGATGCCCTGTCAGCCCTACAAGCCCTGTCTGCAGAAAAAGAGACAGAACTCCAAAGGGAACTACAGCTCCTTGCACAAAACAAATGTGTAATGCTGCAATGGATCCCTGCCTACTGTAGCATATCTGGCAACGAACAATCTGATGAACTTGTGAAACAGGTGACACAGAAAAAACAATTTTTAATTTTTTTTTTCTTTTTAAAACAAATTGTAGTCCTGTTATGGCCATTGTGGCTGGCTGGATGTAAATAAAATGTGGGAAAGAAGTTCTGCTTTGACAGTGTGTGTGTGCGTGTGCATGTGTGTGTGTGTGTGTGTTTAGATGTATGTATACGCTTGTTTACGCACGCAAGCATGCAAGAGAGAGATTGGTTCCCTCCTTTGAGTGATATGTGTCACAACATTAAACCCCTGTAGGTGATATCGTCTGCTCTTCTCAAAAACCTGAAGGGAAGCAACAGTGCTCACCAGGATACACTCGGGTCATTCTCATATCACTGGCATTTATTTGTTGAAAGGCAAGGGAACCCATAGCATGTAACATGTGATGTGTGGGTAACCATCAAGCATCTGCTTCTGGAGTGTCAGGATGTACAGGATATTAGGCACAAGCATTTTACTGCAGAGTCCCTAAAGATCCTTTTTGTGATGTTCCATGGACACCATTCTCTGTCTGAGAGAAGCAGGCCTTATCTGTCTGATAGGAGCGAAAGTGCTATAGTCGGTCGCTAAGAACAGGGTTGTTTAAATGAAAGGAATCTGGTTTGGGTTTTTTTCTCTCATTTTATGTGTGATTGAAGTGATTTTTTCCCACAATTGGGTGGCTGTCCTGGGTTGACCGTTTTGGTTGACAAGGGCATCAATACAAAGGATAGTAGAGTTGGTTTTATACCCATTATGACCTGTATACATGTATATATTTACACTGTTTTATTCTGAGACATAATATTTTAGAAGGTGACAATCCTGACATGGCCTGTGTGGACTGCAGGGTGATAAACAGCATGATTGGATTGGATTGGCTCTTTTTTGTTCATATAATGATAAGTGGTGTACAATGATCTCTGTATAATGATAGTTAATGCAG
>CM060346.1:36343541-36353541 GCA_030674155.1 Stramonita haemastoma | reverse complement strand
AAGCGTTTTGCGAAGCTTGCCAGTGCGACATTCTCTATGCAAGCCAGAGCCGCAGAGCACTTGAAGACCATTAATTTTGCAAAAGGCCAAACACAAGGTGATCTACTCCATCCGCGGGAATACAACTCTTGCAGACTGACACAGAGAAAAATACTGCTGTGGACAACACTCAGGATATCCAAGCAGGGAAGAAAACATTATGCAGCTTCTTCAGAAAATGAGAAACAGAACAAGTGTAAATAAACAGGCAGACATAGGATAATCAGGCATGGTACATCTCCACGAATTTGCGGAAATCCGCAAAAAAGAAAAAAAGAGAAAAGAAATGAAAAATAACG
This sequence comes from Stramonita haemastoma, assembly GCA_030674155.1. Classification (NCBI taxonomy): domain Eukaryota; kingdom Metazoa; phylum Mollusca; class Gastropoda; order Neogastropoda; family Muricidae; genus Stramonita; species Stramonita haemastoma. The sequence continues at coordinate 36,353,203 of CM060346.1, read as the reverse complement.
AAACCCACAGAGAACCAGTCAAGGGACAGCATGCTTCCATGCCCAGTACTTTCCTTCTTCTCTTTACATCACCAGTCTACTAGGTATCTGTTGACAGAAGGGTGTCAGTTGCAACTGTAAGCTTAAGGCAGAGGGGTGAAGAGGGATGGTAGGAAGAGGGGGGGGGGGGGGGGGGGGGGCTTTCATGGGCTGCCTTCAGCTGTAGGCCTATGGGGTCAGAGAGCAATGTTTGCAGTATCATAACAATGGGCAGGTGACCAGCCTGCCCTTTCTCTTTCTGGCGGTGTCTGTCTGTCTGTCTGTCTGTCTGTCTGTCTCTCTCTCTCTCTCTCTCTCTCTCTCTCTCTCTCTCTCTCTCTCTCTCTCTCTCTCTCTCTCTCTCTCTCTCTCTCTCTCTCTCTCTCTCTCTCTCTCTCTCTCTTTTACCCCCCCCCCCTCTCTCTGTTTCTCTGTCTCCGTGTGTCTGCCCTTTCTTTCTCTTTCTTCCTCTATCTGCATTTGTGCACATTTGTCTAGAAATGTACTTATTTTTGCTATGTGATTACTTGAGTATAGAACTTCCATTAGATTGAAGAAATGACAGAAAAGGTCATACTTGGAGAGTTTATTTTAGGCAGAAATTGCTTAGTGTGGAAACTGAAATTAGTTCAAGGAGAGGCCTTTAAACAGGCTAGAATTGTCAAAATACCTTCAGCTTCCTGACCCCCACAGGAAGAGGCCTTTAAACAGGCTAGAATTGTCAAAATACCTTCAGCTTCCTGACCCCACAAGGGGCTTTGCCCCTTGACCCCATGAGGGGGCAGTGCCCCTGGACCCCCACTACATTTCAGAGAAAAGTGCTTTTCCTCCAGTACCATGCCTGGATATCATTACATACATACATCCCCTTTTTTAATTCTGCAATTAGTTGCTGGATGTTTATGTCCTCATTTCTCTCACACACTGTTTTTATCTGTCTGTCTGTCTGTCTGTCTGTCTCCATGTTTTCCATTAACCACCATAGTTGTACACACAAACTTATGTTAAGGCTACCCAGAAGGGATCTTTTTAAAACAAGTTTGTCATGCTCTGGTGGTTCTTTATGGAAGGTCTAAAAGTCTGAGTCTGTCTGTCTCTAACTCACACACACACACACACACACACACACACACACACACACACACACACACACACACACACACACACACACACACACACACACACACACACACTTCTCACATTGCTCAAAATGGTGCCTGGAGAGGCCTCCAAATTGCCTATAAAATGCTAAAAATCATTTTCGGCCGGGGGCTTCGCCCCCTGGACCCCCCAGCGGGGCTTTGCCCCTGCACCCCACCGGGGCCTAAGCGGCCCCTGGACCCGGCTTACTTTCCTCTTTTTTTTTCTCTGCCAATTCTACGCTCTGAATATAAGGATGGTTATGATTATCTGGCTTTCTGCTGATGGCATAATTATATAATATAAGGAAGGTTATAATTATCAGGCTTTCTGCTGCTAACAAAATTTCATGGATTATTATAATTATCAGGCTTTGTGCTGATGGCATGATTATAAGGAAGGTTATAATTATCAGCCTTTGTGCTGATGGCATGATTATAAGGATGGTTATGATTATCTGGCTTTCTGCTGATGGCATAATTATAAGGATGGTTATAATTATCAGGCTTTGTGCTGATGGCATGATTATAAGGAGGGTTATAATTATCAGGCTTTGTGCTGATGGCATGATTATAAGGAGGGTTATAATTATCAGGCTTTGTGCTGATGGCATGATTATAAGGAGGGTTATAATTATCAGGCTTTCTGCTGACATAATTTCATGGATGGTTATAATTATCTGGCTTTCTGCTGATGGCATGATTATAAGGATGGTTATAATTATCTGGCTTTCTGATGCTGACATAATTTTTAAGGATGGCTATGGTTATCAGGCTTTTTGATGCTGACATAATTTTATGGATATAATTATCTGGCTTTCTGCTGCTGACATAATTTTTAAGGATGGCTGTGGTTATCAGGCTTTCTGATGCTGACATAATTTTATGGATATAATTATCTGGCTTTCTGCTGCTGATGTAATTTCATGGATGATTATAATTTACAGGCTTTCTGCTGCTGACATAATTTCATGGATGATTATATCTATCAGGCTTCTGCTGTGGGCATGATCACACGTCAGTATAATTATCAGGCTTTCTGTTGCTGACACAATTTCATGGATGGTTATAATTATCAGGCTTTCTGCTACTGACATAATTTCATGGATATGATTATCAGGCTTTCTGCTGCTGACATTATTTCATGGATGATTATAAATATCAGGCATCTGCTGCTGACATAATTTCATGAATGGTTATAATTGTCAGGCTTTCGGCTGTGGACATGATTACGATATAATTATCAGGCTTCTGCTGCTGACATAATGATGGTTATAATTATCAGGGTTCTGCTGCTGACATAATTTCATGGATGGTTATAATTATCAGGGTTCTGTTGCTGACATAATTTCATGGATTTTTATAATTATCAGGCTTCTGCTGCTGACATGATTTCATGGATGGTTATAATTATCAGGCTTCTGTTGCTGACATAATTTCATGGATGGTTATAATTATCAGGCTTCTGCTGCTGACATGATTTCATGGATGGTTATAATTATCAGGCTTCTTTCTGCTGCTGAGTAATATGAGTGGATAAAATTATCACTTTCTGCTGCTGACATAATTATAAATTGTCATAATTATCAGGCCTCTGCAGCTGACATAATTATAAAAGTGTAATTACCAAGCTGTAGACATGTCTGTTTACACACTTTAGGGATGTTGTTTATTGGGTCATGTTTCTGCACATGTCTGTCTACAGACTGTAGGGATGTTGTTTATTGGGTCATGTTTCTGCACAAGTCTGTCTACAGACTGTAGGGATGTTGTTTATTGGGTCATGTTTCTGCACAAGTCTGTCTACAGACTGTAGGGATGTTGTTTATTGGGTCATGTTTCTGCACAAGTCTGTCTACAGACTGTAGGGATGTTGTTCTCATCAGGTCTTTTGTTTCTGCAGCAGTCTGTCAGTGTCTGTCTACAGACTGTAGGGATGTTGTTTATTGGGTCATGTTTCTGCACAAGTCTGTCTACAGACTGTAGGGATGTTGTTCTCATCAGGTCTTTTGTTTCTGCAGCAGTCTGTCAGTGTCTGTCTACAGACTGTAGGGATGTTGTTCTCATCAGGTCTTTTGTTTCTGCAGCAGTCTGTCTGTGTCTGTCTACAGACTGTAGGGATGTTGTTCTCATCAGGTCTTTTGTTTCTGCAGCAGTCTGTCAGTGTCTGTCTACAGACTGTAGGGATGTTGTTTATTGGGTCATGTTTCTGCACATGTCTGTCTACAGACTGCAGGGATGTTGTTCTCATCAAGGCTTTTGTTTCTGCACCAGTCTGTCAGTGTCTGTCTACAGACCCAATGCTCACACTTCAGCCTTGGTATGGCCTCTGTGGTCGGCTTGGCTGAAAGCATCAGGATTGATTGAAGCCGTTTTCAACAGCCAGTGTTGTGATAGTGATGCTGATCACTTTTAGAATCTGCTGTGTTTCATATCACTCAGTGTTGGTGCTGAGGGGAGGAGAGAGAGAGAGAGAGAGAGAGAGAGAGAGAGAGAGAGAGAGAGAGAGAGAGAGAGGTTGTGTGTGTGTGTGTGTGTGTGTGTGTGTGTGTTGTGTGAGAGAGAGAGAGAGAGAGAGAGAGAGAGAGAGAGAGGAGTGGTGTGTGTGTGTGTGTGTGTGTGTGTGTGTGTGTGTGTGTGTTGTGTGTGTGTGTGTGTGTGGAGAGAGAGAGAGAGAGAGAGAGAGAGAGAGAGAGAGAGAGAGAGTGAGTGTGTGTGTGTGAGAGAGAGTTTGTGTGAGTGAGTGAGTGAGAGAGAGAGAGGGAGGGAAGGGAGAGAGAGAGAGAGAGAGAGAGAGAGAGAGAGAGAGAGAGAGAGAAGATTGATTGATTTGATTTGATTTGATTTATTCTTTTATATTGAGGATAATGGAATAAGCACTCTTGTGCTTTTTTTCATCAATGCAGTTTCGTAAATGTCATTTGTTCCCACCGGCACACAATAGCCTACTCTTACGAAAGCGGAACAGGATTTAACGTGTGCGCAAGATGTTCTGTGTGCGTTCGCACACGGGACCTCGGTTTAAAGTCTCATCCGAAGGACTGAAAGAGAGAGAGAAAGAGTGTGTGAGTGAGTGAGAGAGAGAGACCGAGGGAGAGAGAAGGAGGGAGAGAGAGAGAGGGGGGGGAGAGGGGAGGGGGGAGGGGGGGGGTGCCTTAATCCTGTGTATGCAGTATTTGGACTTAAAAATCTCAAGAGGACTTTCTAAAATCTGACAGGAATTCCCTGAAATCACAGACAGTGTCTCTGAATTCAAAGAAAGATCCCCAAGTGTTGTGTGGACTGTCAATTTCCCAGGGACTTTCTCAAGTCTCCTAGGATTCATGTAAATCCCAACCTAGCAAGTGTGTAAGCAGTCATGTAAAACATAATCAGACAAGCAAAACAGACAGACACACAGACAAGCAAGCCACAAACACACATACAGGCTAGAAAAGGAGAGGACAGTGACACAGACAGTGACACAGACACAGTGACACAGACAGTGACACAATGACACAGACACAGACAGTGACACAGACAGTGACACAGACCCCTACATGTAACAGTAAGCAGACAATTTCGGAGAAGGATCATCAGTTCAGCATGTTTGGAGTGATTGACTGTAATTGCTACAGAACTCAGAACTGTATTGACTGTATTGCTACAACAATGTACAGATGTCAAAGGTCAACTGTTTGGAATGATTGACTGTAATTGCTACAGACCAAACTGTACAGATGATAAAGGTCAACTGTTTGGAGTGATTGACTGTAATTGCTACAGACCAAACTGTACAGATGATAAAGGTCAACTGTTTGGAGTGATTGACTGTAATTGCTACAGACCAAACTGTACAGATGATAAAGGTCAACTGTTTGGAGTGATTGACTGTAATTGCTACAGACCAAACTGTACAGATGTCAATGTTCAACTGTCATTCAATCAAATTGTTTGATGAAGAAGCCATTCAGTTAGCAACCAGCAGTCAGTTCATTTGTGAAGAAATCCCTTAATTTAACTAAACACTTCCGCATAATCAGACAGGTAAAGTTTCCCTAAGCAACCTCAATAAATGTGTGTTACACCTAATAATTCAGTGCACGTTAAAGCACCCATGGCAACAAGAGGGTTGTTCCTAGCAAAATTCTGTAGAAAAACCAACAACAACAACAACACTCTGATAGGGAAACAAGTACAGTTGCAGACAGGTAAAAGAAAAAATAATGGGTGGTGCTGCTCTTGTGGTGACACGCACTACCTGGAGAGAGCAGCCCGAATTTCACGCAGAGAAATCTGCTGTAACATAAAGTGGTTTAAAATTATTTTTAAAATATGGTGGAAAACTCCATGATTATTATCTGGTTAAACATGGTTATGATCATCCTGTTGATTTTTTCATCTGAATCTCAATCTCCATCTGTATGTCAGCATGTGTACTAGCAGGGCTGGTTTGTGTGTTGTTGCTGTGTTGTAGGAAGTAGATCTTCAACTGCCTGATACTTTGAGTCAGGATATAGTGTGTGTGTGTGTGTGTGTATTTGCGTGTGTGTGTGTGTGTGTGTGTGTGTGTGTGTGTGTGTGTGTGTGTGTGTGTGTGTGTGTGTGTGTGTGAGAGAGAGAGAGAGAGAGAGAGAGGAGAGAAGAGAGAGAGAGAGAGAGAGACATGATGATGATGATGGTTGTGTGTGTGTGTGTGTGTGAGAGAGAGAGAGAGGGAGAGAGAGAGGAGAGAGAGAGAGAGAGAGAGAGATATGATGATGTGATGGTGGTGATGGTGATGATATGTGTGTGTGAGAGAGAGACATGATGATGATGGTGGTGTGTGTGTGTGTGTGTGTGTGTGTGTGTGTGTGTGTGTGTGTGTGTGTGTGTGTGTGAGGCGTGATGATGATGGTGTGTGTGTGTGTGTGTGTGTGCGTGCGCGCGCGTGCGTGCGTGCGTGCGTGTGTGAACATAAGCCTGTTTGACATTTGAAAGGGATTTTGACTTTAGGCAATCCAAGAGTGTTGGATTCCACTGATGATGTTTTGTTGTTGCAGTGGATGTCTGTGTACATGGTATGTCTGTGTACATGGTATGTCTGTGTACATGGTATGTCTGTGTACATGGTATGTCTGTGATGGATGTCTGTGTACATGGTATGTCTGTGATTATGTCTGTGTACATGGTATGTCTGTATGATTCTGTGTACATGGTATGTCTGATGATGGATCTGTGACATGGTATCATGGTATGTCTGTGTACATTGGTATGTCTTGTGTACATGGTATGTCTGTGATGGATGTCTGTGTACATGGTATGTCTGATGATGTCTGTGTACATGGTATGTCTGTGATGATGTTCTGTGTACATGGTATGTCTGTGATGGATGTCTGTGTACATGGTATGTCTGTGTATGATGTCTGTGTACATGGTATGTCTGTGATGTCTGGTACATGGTATGTCTGTGATGGATGTCTGTGTACATGGTATGTCTGATTGAGTTGGTCATGATTTGATTGATGTCTGTGTACATGGTATGTCTGTGATGGATGTCTGTGTACATGGTATGTCTGTGATGATGTCTGTGTACATGGTATGTCTGATTGATGTCTGTGTACATGGTATGTCTGTGATTGGATGTCTGTGTACATGGTATGTCTGTGATGATGTCTGTGTACATGGTATGTCTGTGGATGATGTCTGTGTACATGGTATGTCTGATTGATGTCTGTGTACATGGTATGTCTGTGTACATGGTATGTCTTGTTGTGTACATGGTATGTCTGTGATGGATGTCTGTGTACATGGTATTCGAGTCTGTGTACATGGTATGTCTGTGATGATGTCTGTGTACATGGTATGTCTGATGATTTGTCATGATGTTGTATGATGGTCTGTGTACATGGTATGTCTGATGATGTCTGTGTACATGGTATGTCTGTTGATTCTGTACATGTAGTTATGATGTCTGTGTACATGGTATGTCTGTAGATGGTACATGGTATGTCTGATTGATGTCTGTGTACATGTGTATGTCTGTGATGGATGTCTGGTGTACATGGGATGTCTGTGATGATGTCTGTGTACATGGTATGTCTGATGGATGTCTGTGTACATGGTATGTCTAGTGATTCCCTGAATGTAAAGCAGTGTGCTGACTGTGAGAGAGGAAAAGAGAGCTGCACATGTTCTGGTATTGGGAGACACCCTGTAGAGAGCTGCACATGTCTGGTATTGTAGACACCCTGTAGAGAGCTGCACATGTCTGGTATTGTAGACACCCTGTAGAGAGCTGCACATGTCTGGTATTGTAGACACCCTGTCTGAAAGCTTGGGCATAGGGGGCATCTTTGCTGGTGCAGTTCATAGTGTCTTGTAGGATTTCCTGGTGAATGTCTTTAGTCCTGGAAAAAACAAAACTTATTCTGTGCACAGTGTTGTTAGAGTTATTAGAGAACTGTATTGTCATGTGTCATCTTCAGACAGTGATGTTAGAGTTATTACATAAATGTACTGTAATGTATCATCTCCATACAACAGACAGTATTGTTAGAGTTATTAGAGAACTGTATTGTCATGTGTCATCTTCAGACAGTGATGTTAGAGTTATTACATAAATGTACTGTAATGTATCATCTCCATACAACAGACAGTATTGTTAGAGTTATTAGAGAACTGCACTGTAATGTATCATCTCCATACATCAGACAGTATTGCTAGACTTATTAGAGAACTGTACTATAATAATAATGTATCATCTCCATACAACAGACAGTATTGTTAGAGTTATTAGAGAACTGTATTGTCATGTGTCATCTTCAGACAGTGATGTTAGAGTTATTAGAGTACTTACTGTAATGTATCACCACCATACAACAGACAGTATTGTTACAGTTATCACAGAACTGTACTATAAATGTATCATCACCATACAACAGACAGTATTGTTAGAGTTATTACAGAACTGTACTATAATAATAATGTATCATCTCCATACAACAGACAGTATTGTTAGAGTTATTAAAGAACTGTACTATAATAATAATGTATCATCTCCATACAACAGACAGTATTGTTAGAGTTATTAGAGAACTGTATTATAATAATAATGTATCATCACCATACAACAGACAGTATTGGTAGAGTTATTACAGAACTGTACTATAATACTAATGTATCATCTCCATACAACAGACAGTATTGTTAGAGTTATTAGAGAACTGTATTATAATACTAATGTATCATCTCCATACAACAGACAGTATTGGTAGAGTTATTAGAGAACTGTATTATAATGTATCATCACCATACAACAGACAGTATTGTTAGAGTTATTAAAGAACTGTACTATAATACTAATGTATCATCTCCATACAACAGACAGTATTGGTAGAGTTATTAGAGAACTGTACTGTAATGTATCATCTCCATACAACAGACAGTATTGGTAGAGTTATTACAGAACTGTATTATAATGTATCATCACCATACAACAGACAGTATTGTCAGAGTTATTACAGAACTGTACTTCATCTTCACACAACAGATTTCTCTCAGTGAAATTAAAGTTGCTCCCTCAGGGAAAGTGCATCACCACAGTGCTTTCTGTCTGTCTGTCTGTCTGTCTGTCTGTCTGTCTGTCTGTCTGTCTGTCTGTCTTTCCCCACCCCTATGTCTGAATGTCCATACAATCCTCAGCCTACCACTGTAGATTTGCTTTCACAACTTCGGTTTGTAAGGAAGAGGATATAAATTATAGTTACCATTTTAACAGATTTGGATTCTTTAGAAAATTGTTAGAAAAATTATTAGCAACCCCCCCCCCCCCCACTTTAAACCAGTCCTTAAAAAAAAAAAAAAAGACAGAATCAGCTGATGCAGTGTTGATGTCATTTCTGAAATGAGGAAAAGTATGGGAAAGAGTTGATGAATGAAAGCAATAGAAAGGAAATTTATATAAAAGTAGTGGAAAGGAAATATATATAAAAGCAGTGGAAAGGAAATTTATATTAAAGTAGTGGAAAAGGAACTTATATAAAATTAGGGGAAAGGGAATTTTATACTGAGAGTAGGGGAAAGGAAGTTTATACTGAGAGCAGGGGAAAGGGAGTTGAGTTAAAAGCATGAGGTAATTGATATGAAAGTAGTGGAAAGGAAATTGATATAAAAGCAGTGGAATTGAAATTGATGTAAAAGCAGTGGAATTGAAATTGATGTAAAAGCAGTGGAATTGAAATTGATGTAAAAGCAGTGGAATTGAAATTGATATAAAAGCGGTGGAAAGGAAATTGATGTAAAAGAAGTGGAATTGAAATTGATATAAAAGTAGAGGAATTGAAATTGATATAAAAGAAGTGGAAATTAATTTGATGTAAAAGCAGTGGAAAGGAAATTGATATAAAAGCAGTGGAATTGAAATTGATATAAAAGCGGTGGAAAGAAATTGATATAAACATAGTGGACAAGAAATTGATGTAAAAGTAGTGGAATTGAAATTGATATAAAAGCAGTGGAAAGAAAATTGATATTTATATACGTAGT
>CM060346.1:36326557-36343441 GCA_030674155.1 Stramonita haemastoma | reverse complement strand
CCCCCCCCCCCCCCCCCATCTAATTCTGGAAAATGTAGCATACACGTGCTGAAGAGAACAACACTGTCCTTATTCTGACGGAAGATAGGAAGAAAAGGAGAGACCAGAGGGGAGAAGAGAACAGAGAGAGAGGGAGGGAGACAGAGAGAGACAACAAGCCACAAACCAACCACACACACAAGCAGATGCACACACAAAATACTTAACTCATCATCCCACATTCTCTTCATCTGTCTCTGCACACCAGACCTGTGAATGCACACAAAGGGACACCCTTGTTTTCACAATTGCAGCTCTAAAGTTTCAAAAGACTTTTCCATTTTATACAGAAATATTTTTAGGCTAGTGCTGGTAAAACCAAACTTTCAACCCCCTTTCTCATACATTTCTTCAACGTCATGTTCAACAGATGAAAAATTAAAATTAATAAAATATAACTGGGTGTAACTGTTTTAAAGTTGTGAAAATATTAGAAAAAAGAAACAACAAAGAAACGACATCAACAAAGGGTGAGTATAACATGGCAATACAACGAGGCAACATTATGGCAAAACAGCTTGTGACTATGTGTACATTATCAATGAAGAGAAAAACAAGCTACACACGAAAGGAAACAACTCACATATACATACACCCAGGGGAACAGATGACAATATTTACAAAACTGCATACACACGGGGACCGGATGAAAAAAAGCACATGATTGCTTATTCTGTTATCCTCGATATAAAAGAATAAATAAAAATAAATAAAAAAAAAAACACGCAGGCACGCATGCATATATACACACACAAACAACAACAACAAATGCATAATCCCCACTGGATAGATTGATAATCATTTAAACAAAAGAGAGAGATATGTATTCAACAAACATATAATCCCTAACTTACTCGAACAGTAATGTCAAGCCAGATACACTGATTATAATGAAATAAATCAAATAGATACACTGATTATAATGAAATAAATCAAATAGATACACTGATTATAATGAAATAAATCAAATAGATACACTGATTATAATGAAATAAATCAAATAGATACACTGATTATAATGAAATAAATCAAAAGTAAGATTAAGAATATCATAGATGAGCTGAGGGGAGACAGCAGAGAAGAAAGCAATCCAAACAAAAAAATATGTTATATCAACACATTTTCACAAATCTTTCTTACTCTAAAACAATGTAATGAAGAAAAAACAAAACAAAACACCTAACAACAAACAAACATTAAAAAAATCAACAACAATATGATGTAATGCCCAAAATAACATTTTCCAAGTCGTGTTCAAGAACATGAATTTTTAAAATTCCAAAACGGCGTAACATATTTCTGAGGTAAAAAAACCAAACGAACATGGAAAAAAAAAACCCCAAAAAACCCCAACCAAACAAACACAGCCCGCACTTACTTACATGACAAGAATACAATTTCAAATTCAACTTAAAAACCAGAACATTTCCATCTAATGATAAGTTTAGGATAATATAAGATAATATATGGGAATGTGAAAGTGGAAGAGAGAGAGAGAGAGAGAGAGAGAGAGAGGAGAGAGAGAGAGAGAGAGAAGAGAGAAGAGAGAGAGAGAGAGAGGGGTTACTTTAATATAAAAAATAACTCACAAAAACTCAAAGTATTACAAAACACCTACACAAGCCATTTCTTTCAAATAATATCATTATTAATTAAACCTATCAAGTCACAATGTCACCAAAAGCTTGATAATAAAAATAAAAATTTTAAACCTCATCACAAACCACTGACAAAACAACAACTAAATGTTATACAAACCAGCTACAATTAAACTCCATACATTTATAAAAGCAGAGTAAAATGATGAGGAACATTATGATGCAACGCCTAAACATCATATTTTGCAAATTGTGTTCAAGAAAATGAATTTAAAAGTAAAAAAAAAAAAAAAAAAAAGGTGCAACATATATGTGAGGGGAAAAGAAAGAACGAAAGAAGGCAAAGAAACATTTCAAGTCAAAAAGAATGAATTTTAGGGAAAACATGATTTCAAAATCAAACCATACCAAACTATAGCAAACTAGGCCAACAAAAAATGATATATATCACAATATTTACACAAACCCTTTCTTTCTTTACCACAAAACTACATACATTTCTTCAACATCATGTTCAACAGATGAAAAAATTAAAAATGAAAAAATATAACCGGGTGTAACTGTTTTAAAGTTGTGAAAATATTAGAAAAAGAAACAACAAAGAAACAACATCAACAAAGGGCGAGTATAACATGGCAATACAACGAGGCAACATTATGGCAAAACAGCTTGTGACATTGTGTACATTATCGATGAAGAGAAAAACAAGCTACACACGAAAGGAAACGACACACACACACATACACACACGCACACACACACACACAACGCACACACACACACACACACACACACACACACACTCATACACAAACAAAAGAGAAAGGAGAACTTAACTTTTAGTGCTGCTGAAATCATCTCCAGCTGATGGGTATATGAGGCCAATAAACACAGATCCTGAATATACTTAATTAAATTAAGTCAGAAATAATTGGCAATATATAAACATCTCCCCCCCCCCCCCCCCCCCCAACACACATAAATATAGCTATCTCTCTCCCTACACTTATGTATACTACACATGATACTAGTGTACACTGAAACTCATAATAAATAAATGAATGAATAATCTTTCATTTTCAAAGGAACACAATAAGTATTCACATACTTTTTTTTCACCTGGCCCTTGCCCTGATTAGGGAATAGCACCCCCCCTCCCCCCCACAAACCCACAAAAAACAACCCACCACCACCACAACAGAAATCCAAACCCAACAACAGAAAAGTAAAACCACCATCACCAAGCATTAAAGTTCAACCTATGATTTTAAAAAAGGATATAACTGTACATTCAACAAATGCATAATCCCCACTGGATATATGATAATCGTTTTAAACAAAAGAGATAGGTATGTATTCAACAAACATATAAACCAGACACCGTTGCAGAGGAGAAGAAGAAGGAGAAAAAAGAATGAGGAGAGGAAGAAGAAAAAGAGAAAAGAAAAGGAAATAAAACGGAAGGAGAAAAAGAAGAGGATGAAGAAGAAAAAAAAAGCAACAAAGAGGACGGAAAAAAGAAGAGGGGGAGAAAAGAAAAAGAAAAGAAAAGAAAGGAAGAATGCGGAAATAGAGGAAGAATTGCACAACTCACTTGTTCCAAGGTGCAGTAGCCATACTGTTGGAGTGGAGGGATTGAGTAGCAGTGCTTTGCTAGGAAACCATCTGCACACTGGAAAAGAAGAAGACAGTTTTTATCAAAGATCTAGTGCAGTGCTTTGCTAGGAAACCATCTGCAATTGGTAAAGAAGAAGACAGTTTTTATCAAAGATCTAGCAGGCAGTGCTTTGCTAGGAAACCATCTGCACATTGGAAAAGAAGAAGACAGTTTTTATCAAAGATCTAGCAGGCAGTGCTTTGCTAGGAAACCATCTGCACATTGGAAAAGAAGAAGACAGTTTTTATCAAAGATCTAGCAGGCAGTGCTTTGCTAGGAAACCATCTGCACATTGGAAAAGAAGAAGACAGTTTTTATCAAAGATCTAGCAGGCAGTGCTTTGCTAGGAAACCATCTGCACATTGGAAAAGAAGAAGAAGTTTTCATCAAAGACATTTTCCTTTTTCATATCTAGGCATCGCCTTTGTTATTGTTGTGTTCTAACCATACCAAGAAAGGCAAATAATATGTCTCAAATATTTATTCAGACAACAAAGATGACCAAACGAACACCTGTGCATAATACACTGTTCATAATTTTCATTGTCTTCTTCGAGCAAAGCATAAACTATGATTTATTCAGATTATAAAAAAAAGGAAAAAAAAACCAACAAAAACCCCCCCCCCCAAAAAAAACCCACAACAACACATAATCCCTAACTGACCCGAACAGTAATGATCAAGACAGATACACTGATTATAATGAAATAAATCAAATAGATACACTGATTATAAGAATAAATCAAATAGATACACTGATAAAGGAATAATAATAAATCAAATAGATACACTGATTATAATGAAATAAATCAAATAGATACACTGATTATAATGAAATAAATCAAATAGATACACTGATTATAATGAAATAAATCAAATAGATACACTGATTATAATGAAATAAATCAAATAGATACACTGATTATAATGAAATAAATCAAATAGATACACTGATTATAATGAAATAAATCAAATAGATACACTGATTATAATGGAAATAAATCAAATAGATACACTGATTATAATGAATAATCAAATAGATACACTGATTATAATGAAATAAAATCAAATAGATACACTGATTATAATGAAATAAATCAAATAGAAAACACTGATTATAAATGAAATAAATCAAATAGATACACTGATTATAAATGAAATAAATCAAATAGATACACTGATTATAATGAAATAAATCAAATAGATACACTGATTATAATGAAATAAATCAAATAGATACACTGATTATAATGAAATAAATCAAATAGATACACTGATTATAATGAAATAAATCAAATAGATACACTGATTATAATGAAATAAATCAAATAGATACACTGATTATAATGAAATAAATCAAATAGATACACTGATTATAATGAAATAAATCAAATAGATACACTGATTATAATGAAATAAATCAAATAGATACACTGATTATAATGAAATAAATCAAATAGATACACTGATTATAATGAAATAAATCAAATAGATACACTGATTATAATGAAATAAATCAAATAGATACACTGATTATAATGAAATAAATCAAATAGATACACTGATTATAATGAAATAAATCAAATAGATACACTGATTATAATGAAATAAATCAAATAGATACACTGATTATAATGAAATAAATCAAATAGATACACTGATTATAATGAAATAAATCAAATAGATACACTGATTATAATGAAATAAATCAAATAGATACACTGATTATAATGAAATAAATCAAATAGATACACTGATTATAATGAAATAAATCAAATAGATACACTGATTATAATGAAATAAATCAAATAGATACACTGATTATAATGAAATAAATCAAATAGATACACTGATTATAATGAAATAAATCAAATAGATACACTGATTATAATGAAATAAATCAAATAGATACACTGATTATAATGAAATAAATCAAATAGATACACTGATTATAATGAAATAAATCAAATAGATACACTGATTATAATGAAATAAATCAAATAGATACACTGATTATAATGAAATAAATCAAAAGATACACTGATTATAATGAAATAAATCAAATAGATACACTGATTATAATGAAATAAATCAAATAGATACACTGATTATAAGAAATAAATCAAATAGATACACTGATTATAATGAAATAAATCAAATAGATACACTGATTATAATGAAATAAATCAAATAGATACACTGATTATAATGAAATAAATCAAATAGATACACTGATTATAAAGAAATAAATCAAATAGATACACTGATTATAATGAAATAAATCAAATAGATACACTGATTATAATGAAATAAATCAAATAGATACACTGATTATAATGAAATAAATCAAATAGATACACTGATTATAATGAAATAAATCAAATAGATACACTGATTATAATGGAATAAATCAAATAGATACACTGATTATAATGAAATAAATCAAATAGATACACTGATTATAATGAAATAAATCAAATAGATACACTGATTATAATGAAAAAAAAATCACATAGATACATTGATTATAATGAAATAAATCACATAGATACACTGATTATAATGAAATAAATCAAATAGATACACTGATTATAATGAAATAAATCAAATAGATACACTGATTATACACGAAATAAATCAAATAGATACACTGATTATAATGAAATGAATCAAATAGATACACTGATTATAATGAAATAAATCAAATAGATACACTGATTATAAAGAAATAAATCAAATAGATACACTGATTATAATGAAATAAATCAAATAGATACACTGATTATAAAGAAATAAATCAAATAGATACACTGATTATAATGAAATAAATCAAATAGATTGGAACTGAGGGAGACAGCAAAGAAGAAAGCAATCCAAACAAAAAAATATGTATATATCAAAACATTTTCACAATTCTTTCTTACTGTAAAACATTATATGAAGAAAAAGAAAAAAAAAAACTAACAGCAAACAAACATTAAAAAAATTAACAATATTCTAATGTAACACCCAAACATAACATTTTTTGTGTTCAAGAACATGCATTACAAAAGTGTAAAAAGGTTAACATATTTGTGAGGGCAAAAACCAAATGAACATGGAAAAAAGAAAACAAAAACAAAAAACCAACCACAAAACAAATACAGCCTGCACTTACTTAGACGACAAGAATTACAATTTCAAATTCAACTTAAGAACCAGAACATTGCTATCTAATAAGTTTAGGATAATATATATGTGAATGTGTGTGTGTGTGTGTGTGTGGAGAGAGAGAGAGAGAGAGAGAGAGAGAGAGAGAGAGAGAGAGAGAGAGAGAGAGAGAGAGAGAGAGAGAGAGAGAAGAGAGAGAGAAGAGAGCAGACAGAAGACAGACAGACAGAAGACAGGAAGACAGACAGAGAGAAGACAGAGAGACAGAGAGAGACAGAGAGAGAGAGAGAGAGAGCGCACATCATGTGTTACATTATCATCAAAAATAGACCAATCAACAATGTCTCACAAACACCCACATGAAACCTTTCTTTAAAATGGTATCATCAATGAAACATACAAGTCTATGTCTGTCAAAGAATTAATTTCAGGCAAAACACCATCTCAAGTTTCCAACTTACAGAGTATACATAGACAAAGGGGACAGGGGGAGAGACAGAGACATAGAGACAGACAGAGAGAAGAAATAGAGAGACAGATAGAGACAGAGAGACAGAGAGAAACAGAGAGACAGACAGAGAGAAATAGAAGACGATAGAAGGGGAGACAGACAGAGAGAAATAGAGAGAAAGAGACAGACAGAGAGAAATAGAGAGACGAGGAAGGAGAAGGAGAGAGAGACGAGAGAGAAGAGAGAGAAGAGCAACAGCAGAAGAGACAGAGACAGAGAGAGACAGAGAGAGAGAGAGAGAGAGAAGAGAAGAGAGAAGAAGAGAGAGAGAGAGAGAGAGAGAGAGGAAGCAAGTTACATATTTATAAAAATAAAATAACAACAGAGTATTACAAACCACCCACAGGAAACACTTCTTTAAAATGTCATTATTCATGAAACCTATCAAGTCACAATCTGGTCAAAAGCTTGATAATAAAAAAAGTTAAACCTCACCAAACCCGCGACAAAACAACAATTCAATGTTACACAAACCAGATACAAATTAAACCCAATGCATTTATAAAAGCATAGTATACTAATGAGGAACATTCTGATGCAAAGCT
The DNA here is from genome assembly GCA_030674155.1 of Stramonita haemastoma. NCBI lineage: Eukaryota > Metazoa > Mollusca > Gastropoda > Neogastropoda > Muricidae > Stramonita > Stramonita haemastoma. The sequence goes on along the minus strand of CM060346.1, from coordinate 36,335,941 downwards.
TAAACATCATATTTTGCAAATCGTGTTCAAGAAGATGAAGTCAAAATTTTTTATAAGTGTTGAAAAGCAACAAAAAAAGGCATAACCTACATGTGAGTGAAAACAAAACACAGAAAGAAGGCAAAGAAACATATCAAGTCAATGTCTATCAAAAGATTTAATTTGAGGCAAAACACGATTTCAATATCAAACTATATCAAATAAGCCCCCCCAAAAATCAAAATATTGACACAAATCCTTTTTTGTTTACCACAATACTATGAATAAAAACCAAAGAAAAATAAATACACACAACACAAATATTCTCCAACATTATTCAAGGAAAGTGCTCCACAAAATCCAAACAGAACACCTAAAAAAATGAATAAAACCACCAAACTCTCCACAAATCCAGTGCAATTCTGAATTTTAACCCCCCCCCCCCCCCATCCCATCCAATACAAATCTGGAAAATGAAGCTTTCATGTGATGAAGAGAACAACACTGTCCTTATTCTGATGAAAGACAGGAAGAAAAGGAGAGACGAGAGGGGAGAAGAGAACAAGAGAGAGGAGAGGGAGACAGAGAGAGACAACAAGCCACAAACCAACCGCACACACAAGCAGATGCACACACAAAATACTTAACTCATCATCCCACATTCTCTTCATCTGTCTCTGCACACCAGACCTATGGACTCACACAAAGGGACACCTTGTTTTCACAATGGCAGCTCTTAAGTTTCAAAAGACTTTCCCATTTTATACAGAAATATTTTTAATCAGTACTGGTAAAACCAAACTTTCAACCCCCTTTCTCATACATTTCTTCAATGTCATGTTCAACAGATGAAAAATTAAAATGAAAAAAATATTACTTGGTGTAACAGTATAAAAGTTGTGAAGATATTAGAAAAAAGAAACGACATAGAAACAATATCAACAACGGGTGAGTATAACATAGCAATTGAACAAATGAAAATTAAAAATAAAAATACTAAAACTGGGTGTAGATGTTTACAAGTTGTGAATATATTAGAAAAAAGAAACACATCAACAAAGGGTGAGTATAATATGGCAATACAATGAGAAGAGAAAAACAATGTCAAATCTATGTCTGTCAAAAGAATTAATTTTAGGCAAAACACCATCTCATACATTCCAACTTACAGAGTATACATGAGACAAAGAGGGATAGGGGGAGAGACAGAGACAGAGAGACGGACAGAGAGAAACAGACCGACCGACCGACCGACCGACAGAGAGAGAGAGAAGAGAGAGGAGAGAGAGAGAGAGAGAGAGAGACAGAGACAGAGAGAAGAGAGAGAGACAGAGACAGACAGAAGACAGACAGACAGAAGAGAGACAGAGAGACGAGAGAGAGAAGAGAGAGAGAGAGCGCACATCATGTGTTACATTATCATCAAAAATAGACCAATCAACAATGTCTCACAAATACCCACATGAAACCTTTCTTTAAAATGATATCCATCAATGAAACATATCAAGTCTATGTCTGTCAAAAGAATAATTTAGGCAAAACACCATCTCAACATTCCAACTTACAGAGTATACATGAGACAAAGAGGGATAGGGGGAGAGACAGAGACAGAGAGACAGACAAACAGAGAAACTAAGAGAGAGAGAGAGGGGAGAGAGAGAGAGAGAGAGAGAGAGAGAGAGAGAGAGAGAGAGAGAGGGGGAGGGGATTGATTTGATTTATTCTTTTTTCTTTATATCAAGGAAAATGGGATAAGCACTCTTGTGCTTTTTTACAACCATCCCATGTGTATGCAATTTTGTAATGTCATCTTTCCCACCGGCACACGAATGGCCTAACCTACGAAAAGCGAACAGAATAACGTGTGCGCAAGATGTTCTCTGTGTTCGCAACACGGCCTCGTTTAAAGTCTCATCCGAAGACTTGTGGGAGAGTGGAGTCAGCACTGATGTTAACTCCATGAGAAAAATTCTCCTCGACCAATTCGAACCGGTCTTCAAATTGCCACGCAATGTTCTGACCCACTAGGCTATCCGTCCCGGAAGAGAGGGAGAGCACGAGTGAGTGACGAGGGGGTGGGGCATTTTCAGTTACATCATAATTTTTTTGTAAGTATTACAAAACACCACATGAAACACTTTCATTAAAATATCATTATTAACTCACATCAGAGCATGTTAACTCACTTGCTTAACCCACAACGCCCATTTGTAATGGTTAGTAAAAAAAAAAAATCATAAAAAATCAAAAACATAGTAAGAAATAACATTCTGAACTTATGAATAACATCCGGGTTAGTACATATCGAAAGATTGAAGCTCTCACTATAATATTGAGCTTTATTAATAAGCATGAAGAAATACTCACATTTTGTACTCAATCGCTACCTGTTGTGGGCTCACCTTGCAACGTGAACAAAGTTGGAACACATGGAATCACCTGACAACGCTCTGCATCTGACCTAGGACAGGCTCACAAAGCTGTGTTCAGCTGCACTAGTCATAGAATCACCACACGCTCTGCATTCCTGGACAGCTCACAAAGCTATGTAAGCTGCACTAGTCACAGTATCTGCGGCCGCCCGTGAAAAATCTGCAAACAGCCAATCTGCTATAGCAGACGGCCGTCCTCTGAGAGTTTAATGAAACCTATCAATTAACAATGTGGCCAAAAGCCTAATCATAAAAAAAATATTAAAACCTCATCAAATCAGCAACAACACAACAATTACATGTTACACAAACCAGCTACAAATTAAACTCAAAACATTTATAAAAGTATAGCAAAATAATGAGGAACTATGGTAAAACACCTAAACATAATAGTTTTCAAATTGTGCTCAACAAAATGAAATTTTAAAAAAAAGGCATAACCTTTATGTCAGGAGGAAAAAAAAACAAAGAAAGAAGCAAAGAAACATATCGAGTCAAAGTCTTTCAAAAGAATGAATTTAGACAAAACACGATTTCAACATCGAACTATATCAAACAACCCCAACAAAAAAATGATATATATCGAAATACCTACACAAATCCTTTCTTTGTTAACCACAATACTATGAATGAAAACCAAAGAAAAATAAATCCATCCATCCATCCAAAGCCTTTTTATGCCTTCCTGGCATGTAGGGCAGCAACAAAGGAATTTCTTTGTTGCTGTTTCTGTAACAAACTTTTTTTTACAGAACAAGGTTGTTAGCCCTGTGTCCAACCCCCTACCTGGGGGAGTGGGGCCACCTTAGTCGCCTCTTACGACATGCCTGGCTGGCGGGCAGGGACCCTATTCTTGTCATGCTCGCTTTGCAAGCATTCCCCGGGAGTCCCACGGGGGACTATGAATGAAAACCAAAGAAAAATAAATACACTGAACACAAAATATCCAAAAAAATTATTAAATGAAAGCGCTCCATAAAATCCAAACATAACACCTAAAAAAAATTGATTAAACCACCAAATCCCCCCCCCCCCCCCCCCCAAATTCAGTACAAATGTGAATTACCCCTCCCAAAAAAAAAAAAACAACAACAAAACCACCACCACCACCAAACTATCCCCCCCCCCCCCCCCCCCACAACCCCTCCCCATCCCATCCAATATAATAATTACACTGTCCTTATTCTGACGGAAGATAGAAGAAAAGGAGAGGAGAGAGGAGAGGAGATAGAAGAGAAAAGAGAAGAGAAGAGAAGAGGAGGAAGAGAGAGAGAGAGAGAAGAGAAGAGAGAGAGAGAGGAGACGACAGAAGAGACAGACAGACGAGAGAGAGACAGACAGAAGAGAGAGAGACAGACAGACAGACAGAGAGGAGAGAGAGAGAGAGAAGAGAGAGAGAGAGAGAGAGAGAGAGAGAGAGAGAGAGAGAGAGAAGAGACAGACAGAGAGAGAGAGAGAGAGAGAGAGAGAGAGAGAGAGAGAGAGAGAGAGAGAGAGAGAGACAGACAGAACAGACAGACAGACAGACAGACAGACAACAGACAGACAGAGACACAAAGTGAGAGGAGAGACCTCCACAGCAGACCTCTACAGACCAAGGTGCACGTATGGCTTCACCAGGGATTGAACCTGCAACACCACACCTGGCTTTCTGCACAGCTGAGGAGGCAGTTACCTGAGGACGGACCACTGAGCCACCTGCTGACTGTTAGTGGTGGTGACTGTTAGTGGTGACTGTTCTTCAGTGGAGGGCATTTATTTCTCCCCAGGAGTTCATTCACACTGCTACATCTCCACTTCCCTGAACTTGCTTCAGATCACACTGACCAGCCAAGCTCTCCTGTGCAAACACAAACAACACAACACACACACACCACGACACACACACACTGACACACTCAACACACTGACACACACACACACATGTCACAACACAACACAGTGACACACACACACACACACGACACACACAACACACACAGTGACACACACACACACACAATTGTAATTGCCCTTCAGGGATGATTAAATTGTTTTTGACTTGACTTGACTTGACACACACACACACAAACTGCATACACATGGAGACTGGATGTAAAAAAAGCACTTGAGTGCTTATTCCATTATCCTAAAAAAAAAATAAAAGAATAAAAAAAAATTACAATAAAACACACGCATAATCTTGAGCATGCATAAAAAACCACTTTGCAAGCGCTCTGCGGCCACGGCTAGCATAGAGAATGTCGCACTGGCAAGCTTCGCTAAAAAGCTTTGCCTGCAGCATTCAGTTTGCCATTGTGCTCGCCAATCCGCACATTTTGATCCCCAACCTTGACTTCACCATCCATCCCACTCCCATTTCCATGCATTTTTGCATCCTCTGTCGTCATAAGCATGAGTCCGATCGACGATCATTCTCCCGCATATGCACACAGCCCTCGATCGGCTTTAGCTACCGAGTCTAGTGAGTGAGAACTGAACCCTTTGACGACACTTGCACATTTGAGAATTTCATCCCGTTTCGTTTGTTTTTTTCCTGAGGAAATTGGGACTTTTCTTTTAGCGGAAATCTGCTTTAAAAAATCGGAAATCTGCAGAAACGCAGAGAATTCTATGCTCTGACTCTCCCTTTAAGTCCTTCGGATGAGACTATAAACCGAGGCCCCGTGTGCGAACACACGCAGGACATCTTGCGCACACGTAAAATCCTGTTCCGCTTTTCGTAAGAGTAGGCCATTGTGTGCTGGTGGGAACAGATGATAAAATTTACAAAACTGCATACACACAGGGACTTGATGTAAAAAAAAAAAAAAGCACACGAGTCCTTATTCTATTATCCTCGATATAAAAGAATAAATAAATGAATGAATGAATAATAAATAAATAACTCCCTCCATCCTTACAGTAGTAACTACAGCAGAAAGCACTGCACTGAAGTGTTCCTGAATGGAGGGAGCTGATTTGTTCCAACTGTGCACACTGCTGAAGGGATTTCTACCTGATAAAAAAAAAAGATAATAAAAAATAACATTAATACATAAATTAAAAACAAAAAAACAAACAAAAAAAAAAAAAAAAAAAAAAAAAAAAAAAAATATATATATATAATATATATATATAAATAATAAACTCCACATGATGGCTACTAGGATCAGAGAAAGAACACTCATCTGAAAGTTAAAGGTCATCCTCCTTGCCTGGCCTGACCATTCCGGTGCCTGTGGTGTGGGGGCCTCCTCCCTGGAAAACACAACAACAACAAACAAAAAGTTCAAGTCTGTCCCGAGCCTAAGGCTCATCAGGCCGGTGCTTATCCCGGTTTCTGTGGCGTTAAGCGACTGAGAGTCATAGACTCCCCCCTGGATAGGACGCCAGTCTATTGCAGGGTTAACCCCCAACACAAGGTTGGTACCCACCTTTTACACCTGGGTGGGGTGAGAAAATAGCCGTAAAGTGCCTTTTCCAAGGGCACAACGCCATAGCTGAAAGCTGGGATCGAACCCACAACCTTTAGATTATGAGTCCAACGCCCTAACCACTAGACTACAGCGGTGGCTAAAACACAACAAATCTGGCATGAAAAACCTTTTCTGTAATATAGTTCAACTCGACCCAAATCCACCGCAGTCTGCTAAATAACTAACTCCTGGAGAAATTTATCACATCAACTGAACATTGAGGAATGAATCCCATCATCCTATGGATAGCTTTTATCTTGAAGGTTTTCAATAAGCACTGGGGTGATTTTTTTTTTTACAACCAATTTCTTCTTCCCTTACCAGAGATAATGATTATGATATAATACACCACCCCCCCCCCCCAAAAAAAAAAAAAATCAACTAAGCAAAAACAAAAACAAACCACCACTAACACCCCCACCCCCCCCCCCCCAAAAAAAAAAAAAACTAACAAAAACAAAAACAATCACCTTTTTCTACAAAAACACACACACACACACACATACAAATAAACCCCACACTTACATGAAGCGCAGCACAGTTTAGGGAAGAGATACTTGTTACCCTCAGAGCCTGACATGGACAATCACTGTGGCTGGCCTTGCCTTTCTGCACAGCCTGAATTAAGAGGTGCTGGCCCCATTCTCTCTGCACAGCCTGAAGAGGTGCTGGCCCCATTCTCTCTGCACAGCCTGAAGAGGGTGCTGGCCCCATTCTCTCTGCACAGCCTGAATTAAGATGGTGCTGGCCCCATTCTCTCTGCTCCCTCAAACAGGACCCTGGGCTCCAGGCTAAGCTGACCCTTCCTTCCTGCCCCTCTGTGGAACAAAGCAGCAGAAGACACATCTCTATTATCAAATGTTCCCACAGACACAGCTGACATGTAATAGGACACCTTCACTCTTCACTGATCTCTATCAGAATGTTCCCACAGACACAGCTGACATGGTATATAGACACCTTCACTCTTCCTCTGTGCTTAACTTAAGCAGTAAGTTACCAGACCGCTCATTGTGTAAGCGCACTTGGATTCCACTGAAGTCGCAGTTTCGATGTTCCCAATAAGTCATGATTCGGACTCCGGCCCTCACTACTTAGATGAGTTGCTGTGTGGCTCATGGGGAGACGGACCAGACAGTCGAACTTCATCCACTCTTTGGATCAAGAGTAGTTTTGCTCAAATACCTGACCAACATGCAGGTGTTGAAATCTCAGCGGTCGCGGTATATCTACATACGAAGACACCCGTCAAGAGCTCAAGGTCACCCACAGCAATCATTATCACTCACATATGACATCAGCAAAAAATGCTATTCGGCTCCTTGCTCGCCATATGACAATTGGTCCATACTCGTCTGTGTGAATTGTGTCAAGCCTTTGGTTGGAGTTCGCGGAGACGTGTCGAGCTTGGGCGCCCTGTGTGGCTCACCATCTGCCCGCGACTGACTAAGTCATGTAGGGCTAATGTGTCTGTATTTACTCAACCACATGACACCACCAAAGGACCAGCAAATGCAAGCCCCTGCTGTCCTCGGCTAATATGAGCTCGACTCGACCTGGGTAAAAACGATCTGGTAGCGTGCGGAGATGAGACGCGTGTGAACGCAGACAGGAACGTCAGAACAGCAGAAAACCAAAAACAAAAACAAGCTATTACTTGAGTCTGAATCTGAACTGTGTGTGAAGCTCGCCACTGCTCGTGTGCGTGTGGTGGTGGTGTGTGTGTGTGGTGAGAGTGATGCCAGTGTCAAAGTCAAATTTCTATTTTTGGTCAAACTTTTATTTTAGATGGTACATTCAATAAGCAGGCAATTGCTTTTTTCATCAAGCCATCCATCTAAGAAAATAAATCATATATATAAGAATGAAAACCTAAGGAAAATAAGTTGTACAAATGAAAAAAAAACTTTTAAAATACCACACCAAAGGAGGAAACCACACACATGCACACACGCATGCTCGCATGCACACACAGGAAACTAATGTACAGTGTCCTTTAAAATCGTTGAAGACACAACAAACATACCTATATTCATTTCCCTCCAACAATAGAAGTATAGTGCATACAAAAGAAAAACATGTGTGAATGTGTGCGTGTGTGTATGTGCGCATGTGTGTGTATGTGTATGTGCGTGCGTATGTGCATGCATGACGGAAGGACGGTGGCAGGATGGTTAAGACGTTCGCCTGCCAATATGTAAACTGCGAGTTTCTGGGTTCGTACCCAGCTCGCCCTTTCTTCCCAGTTTGACGAAAAAATCAAACTGAATGTCAAAGTCATTTGGATGAGACTATAAACCGAGGCCCCGTGTGCGAACGCATGCAGAACATCTTGCGCACACATTAAAAATCCCGTTCCGCCCTTCAGAAGAGCAGGCCATCGTGTGCCGGTAGGAGCAGATGACAAAATTATTAAAAAAATAAAAAGCCAGCATGCACACAGGTGTTGTGTTTAGACACCATCCCTGAGGAGGAAAAAAAAAATAATGGGTAGGTGCTGCACTTGTGGCGACGCACTCTCCCCGGGAGAGCAGCCCGAATTTCACACAGAGAAATCTGCTGTGACAAAGTGGTATAAAAAAATAAAAAAAAAAATTATGATAAAAGTGAGTGCACATATGTGCTGAATTTTCTTCTAAAAATTGCACAGGTAAAGGTAAAGTAAAGGTGTCCCATAACCTGAGTGGTCGTAGGGAGCGAGGTCAGAGACCTCAGCTTCTCCAGGGGCCAGCATGTTGAGGACAGCACCCATCTCTTCTCCCTCACTGCTTTACCTTCCCTGACCCTGAAGAGGGCAGGTACCCATTTACAGCTGGGTGCACTGGGGGAACTGTACTGAAGCCAAGGCGTGCAAACGGTCACCCATCCACTTGGCAACCACACTCAACACTGCTTAACCTTGACAACAGAAAAAATATTCATTGCTCTTGTTAATGGTATCATTATTCTAATCATCATTAGTATTATCATAATTTTAAAAGTTCAGCAACATAACAATTATCCATTGATGTTATAAATGTTATCCTCATAATTATCATATTTCTAACAATTGCACAATATAACAATTACTCAATGTTGTTGATGTTATCATCATTATTATTATTAAAATCATCATTTTTTATCATCGTTATCATTAATATATTTCCAAAAATAACACTATATAACAATTACTTTGTTGTTGTTAATGTTATTATTATTACTATCATGAATCTAACAATTGTGCATAAGATATATTAATATTACTTTCATAAATATAAGTCATGTTTGGGGGGGGGGTTGTTTTTTTTTCTTCTCCTTTTGATTTAAGCTGAGCTTATCCTGCTGAAAACAGCTTCAATGCCTTCAAATTCAAATATTTTTTATTATCTCACAAACAGAGATTAATGTGGGTTACAAACCATACATAAAAAAGTAAATAGGAAAACACGTCATGGCACAAACACACCCCACACTACACACACACACCTACACACACATGCTCACGTACAGTTTGTCTTCATCTGTCTTTGGTACAC
>CM060346.1:36306557-36319057 GCA_030674155.1 Stramonita haemastoma | reverse complement strand
CTACAGGAGAAAGACCAGACACCTGACCACTAGACAGTGGATAGATAGACAGTCTACAGGAGACAGACCAGACACCTGACCACTAGACAGTGGATAGACAGTCTACAGGAGAAGGACCAGACACCTGACCACTAGACAGTGGATAGACAGACAGTCTACAGGAGAAAGACCAGACACCTAACCACTAGACAGTGGATAGACAGACAGTCTACAGGAGAAAGACCAGACACCTGACCACTAGACAGTGGATAGACAGACAGTCTACAGGAGAAAGACCAGACACCTGACCACTAGACAGTGGATAGACAGACAGTCTACAGGAGAAAGACCAGATACCTGACCACTAGACAGTGGATAGACAGACAGTCTACAGGAGAAAGACCAGATACCTGACCACTAGACAGTGGATAGACAGACAGTCTACAGGAGAAGGACCAGACACCTGACCACTAGACAGTGGATAGACAGACAGTCTACAGGAGAAAGACCAGACACCTGACCACTAGACAGTGGATAGACAGACAGTCTACAGGAGAAAGACCAGACACCTGACCACTAGACAGTGGATAGACAGACAGTCTACAGGAGAAAGACCAGACACCTGACCACTAGACAGTGGATAGACAGACAGTCTACAGGAGAAAGACCAGACACCTGACCACTAGACAGTGGATAGACAGACAGTCTACAGGAGAAAGACCAGACACCTGACCACTAGACAGTGGATAGACAGACAGTCTACAGGAGAAAGACCAGACACCTGACCACTAGACAGTGGATAGATAGACAGTCTACAGGAGAAAGACCAGACACCTGACCACTAGACAGTGGATAGGCAGACAGTCTACAGGAGAAAGACCAGACACTCAAATGACGACTTGAAGAAGAAAAGAAAAAAGCGAGGGGCACTGGAGTCACAGAAGAAAGAGCATCCCTGAATACAGAGCCAGAATATCCAGCACACACACACACACACACACACACACACACACACACACACACACACACACACACACACACACACACACACACACACACCACACACACACACACACACCACACACACACACACACACATGCACCATATACACACAAGCCCACACACACACACACAAAACCACACAAATGTAGCACATACACACAACACACACACACACACACACACACACACAAATGCACGCACATACACACAAGCACACACACACTCGACACAAACACACACACACACAAACTCACACACACACAAACGCGTGCACACACACACACACAAACTCACACACACACAAACGCGTGCACACACACACAACACACACACACACAGAGGACACAAGGCTCTCCTATCCACACAGGACAAACAGCCTGAACACAGAAAGGCCAGGGTGAGGAGATACAGACAGGGGACAGGGAGAGTGGGATGGTGGATGGATGATCATTAGTATATAATATATATAATAAAATAATATAATAATAATAATAAAATGATAATAATAATAAATATATAATAATAATAATAATAATAATAACAAAAAACAACATGAGAAAATGCACAGAACTCTAACCAATTAACAATGTAACAATCAACAACTGAGGACATCACTGACCATAGTCAGCACATCAGGCTAAAACACCAAGTTGCAGCTGATTCATAGTCACCACATCAGTCAACACCAGGTGCATGCAGATTCATAGTCAGCCACAGTCAGGCACAACACCAAGAGTTGCAGCTGATTCATAGTCAGCCACATCAGGTACAACACCAAGAGTTGCAGCTGATTCATAGTCAGCCACATCAGGTACAACACCAAGAGTTGCAGCTGATTCATAGTCAGCCACAGTCAGGACAACACCAAGAGTTGCAGCTGATTCATAGTCAGCCACATCAGGTACAACACCAAGAGTTGCAGCTGATTCATAGTCAGCCACATCAGGTACAACACCGAGAGTTGCAGCTGATTCATAGTCAGCCACATCAGGTACAACACCGAGAGTTGCAGCTGATTCATAGTCAGCCACATCAGGTACAACACCAAGAGTTGCAGCTGATTCATAGTCAGCCACAGTACAACACCAAGAGTTGCAGCTGATTCATAGTCAGCCACAGGTACAACACCAAGAGTTGCAGCTGATTCATAGTCAGCCCAGGTACAACACCAAGATTGCAGCGATCATGTAGCAAGGTACAACACCAAGAGTTGCAGCTGATAGTCCAGTACAACACCAAAGTTGCAGCTGATTCATAGTCATGCCACAGTCAGGCACAACACGCAGAGTTGCAGCTGATTCATAGTCAGGGCACAGAGGACGAAACACCAAGAGTTGCAGCTGATTAAATAGTCACACAGGTACCACAAGATGTTGCAGCTGATCATAGTCAACAGTCAGGCACAACACCGAGTGTTGCAGCTGATTCATAGTCAGCCACAGGTACAACACCAAGAGTTGCAGCGATTCATAGTCAGCCACATCAGGTACAACACCAAGAGTTGCAGCTGATTCATAGTCAGCCACATCAGGTACAACACCAAGAGTGCAGCTGATTCAGAAACAATGGACCCTGCACTCTGTTTTATCATCATTCAGTTTTCACTGTTTAAAAGTCATCCAAGATCTAACGTTAAAACTACTTTGTGTGTGTGCATAGGCTGAATCAGATCATCACTTTAGTTAGTGCTGCAGATGTGTGTACTGTGTATTATCAATTTATCAGGGCTGCAGATGTGCGTAGCTGTGTATGGTGCTGCAGATGTGTGTAGCTGTGTATCATCAATTTAGTCAGGTGCTGCAGATGTGCGTAGCTGTGTATTATCAATTTAGTCAGGTGCTGCAGATGTGTGTACTGTGTATTATCAATTTAGTTAGGTGCTGCAGATGTGTGTAATGTGTATTATCAATTTAGTCAGGTGCTGCATGATGTGTGTAGCTGTGTATTATCAATTTAGTCAGGTGCTGCAGATGTGTGTGATGTGTATCACATTAGTCAGTGCTGCAGAGTGTGTAGCTGTAAATCATCAATTTAGTCAGTGCTGCAGATGTGTGTAGCGTTGTCATCAATTTAGTCAGGTGCTGCGATGTGTGTAGCTGTGTATCATCAATTAGTCAGGTGCTGCAGATGTGTGCTGTGTACATCAATTTAGTCAGTGCTGCAGATTGTGTGACTGTGTAATCAATTTAGTCAGGTGCTGCAGATGTGTGTGACTGTGTATCATCAATTTAGTTAGGTGCTGCAGATGTGTGTGACTGTGTATCATCAATTTAGTCAGGTGCTGCAGATGTGTGTGACTGTGTCTCCTTTGTATAGGAGAGGTGGAGCAGTGAATCAGAGGAGCTGTTTCTGCATCTGTCACTGTTATCTCAGGCTACACTACACACTGCCCTCCCCCCTCCTGCTCTCATCATATCTTTTTATTTATTTAAACACAGTAGTGTTTCAGAGGTGGTGAGTCATAAAGTACCTCCACAGACCACATCAATAACAAAAACACATCTTCTTCTTCTAAAAAACAGATCTTCTTCTTCAACTTGTTCCTCAAACCCTCAGACAGCAACTCTTGTTGTCTGTCATATCAGCCCAAAAGTGCTGCACTAGCACTAAGCGTCTGACAAGTCAGGCCCAGTGCATCCACTTTAGGAGAGAATTGTTCTCTTAATTATTTCTGGAAAAAGCAGAGAATGGACCAAGAAGGCAGAACACAGACAAGGAGAAGGTGACAGGAAGAAAGGGATAAGGGCAGACACAAAGAGAGGGCTAGAAAAGAGGAAATTCCAAACACAGAATTTCCAAAGGTGAGGATCCTATTCCTACTGACAGGCCCGGCATTGCCATGGGGGAAACAGACATTACAACAGACACCAGTCACACAGACACTAGTCACCCCCCCCCCCCCCCTCATCACATATCATAGTCACAGCCCCCACCCCTGTCACATCAATAACAAAAGTAGTAATACTAAAAAATAAAAAAGAGTAAAGACACCACACACAACAAAAAATAACAAGAGAGACATTACTACAAAGTAACCATCACCCCCACCCCCCCAACTTTTCCATGATTAGCAAAACATACTGCTAAAGAGAACTCCAAAATAGACCCCCCCCCCCCCAAACAGCTACATCAATGATTATTAAAAGTCAAACCCCCCCCCCCCCAAGCTAATCAATGACTATAACAACCCCCCCCCCCCCCCCCCCCATCAAATCAAATAATTAAAGTCATAAACACCCCCCTCCCTCCCATCTACATCAATAATTAATTAAAGTCATAACACCCCCCTCCCCCCATCTACATCAATGACTAATTAAAGTCATAACACCCCCCTCCCTCCCATCTACATCAATATAATTAAAGTCATACCCCCCCTCCCTCCCATCTACATCAATGATCAATTAAAGTCATAACCCCCCCTCCCTCCCATCTACATCAAATAATTAAAGTCATAAACACCCCCCTCCCTCCCATCTACATCAATGACTAATTAAAGTCATAAACACCCCCCTCCCTCCCATCTCATCAATGATAATTAAAGTCATAAACACCCCCCTCCCTCCCATCTACATCAATGAATTAAAGTCATACCCCCCCCCCCCTCCCTTCTAAGTCACATCAATAATTGAAGTCATAAAGATCATTAGCCACCCCCCCCCCCCCCCCCAAATTATTGCTGACTACTACAGAGAAAAGTGGTGCAGGTCTGCCCTGTGACTTCATTCACTGAACTGCTGTTGCTGTGGATCTCTGTGTCAGATATATATACACACCTCCTCACTAAGACCCTACATTATCCATGATCATGATTGTATAACACAACACCTTCCATCCTACAGACCCTACATTATCCATGATCATGATTGTATAACATAACACCTTCCATCACTAAGACCCTGCATTATCCATGATCATGATTGTATAACACAACACCTTCCATCACTACAGACCCTACATTATCCATGACATGATTGTATATTACAACAACTTCCATCACTACAGACCCTACATTATCCATGATCATGATTGTATATTACAACACCTTCCATCATTACAGACCCTACATTATCCATGATCATGATTGTATAACACAACAGCTCTCATCACTACAGACCCTACATTATCCATGATCATGATCATGATGTATAACAAACACCTTCCATCATACAGACCCTACATATCCATGATCATGATGTATAACCAACAGCTGCTACACCATACAGACCCTAAACCCAATGTCTGATCAAGCTTCAATGTGACTAACACATTCTGACATCACACTTCCAAACATCACTGACAAACCCATCGACATCACATCCAATCATGATCCGGGTCTGACATCACAGCTTCCAACACTCAGCAACTACAGATTATATCTCTTGGTCAACCAGATTAAACCAACACCTTCCATCACTACAGACCCTACATTATCCATGATCATGATTGTATAACATAACACCTTCCATCATTACAGACCCTACATTATCCATGATCATGATTGTATAACACAACAGCTCTCATCACTACAGACCCTACATTATCCATGATCATGATTGTAGCTGCAGACCCAATCTTCCCTCAGCAACTGCCAGCTGACAGCCAAGGGGTGAAGGCCACAGACTGACTAACACCCAATGGTGCTGACATCACAGCTTCCAACATCAGCTGACTAACACCCAGTGGTGCTGACATCACAGCTTCCAACATCAGCTGACTAACACCCAGTGGTGCTGACATCACAGCTTCCAACATCAGCTGACTAACACCCAATGGTGCTGACATCACAGCTTCCAACATCAGCTGACTAACACCCAATGGTGCTGACATCACAGCTTCCAACATCAGCTGACATGACCAGACCTGCCAGTGCCTTTCTCTCCTTCATGGAGACATACAGGCAGAGGATCACATATGCATGTTAAGGATCCCATGGCTCAGCTGATATCAGCATTTCACAAGTGTGTTTGTTGTGTGTTGTGTTTGTTTTTCCTTCTCCAACTACAGCATATAAGTGTATGGAAGTTTTCACAAGCAGAGATATCTCCTGACAAAAGTCCACACTGAAAACTGCACTGTACTGACATCTCTGACTCCAGCACACACACTGCTATACTGACACAGCATGCATTCACACACTGTCAGGCAAATGCAACACCCCACCCCGCAACATACACATGTATACAAACTCAACCCCCCCCCCCCCCCCCTCCCATCTACACACATGCAAAACAACCTCTCACACACATGCACTTTCTCTTTCCCTAGTGTGTGCAGCTGTGCACACACACACACACACACACACACACACACACACACACACCACACACACACAACACACACACACACAACACACACACACACACACACACTGCTACAACACACTGCTGACTAACACATGTACAATTACTGTCCTTCCTACACATGGAAATACACCCCCCACCCAGCCACATGTTCTACACACACAGACATACAGACTGGACCCCCCCACCCCCCTCACTCCCCCACACACACATTCACTCTTTTTCACATATTTTTGCGCGCCTGCACGCACTACAGACACACGCACACAGACACAGATACACAGACACAGACGCGCACACATGCACACACACACACACGCTCCACACACACACACACACACACCACACACACACACACACACACACACACACACACACACACACACACAACCCAGGAAGTCAAGGAAAACCTTTGCTTGGCATACCTGCAGCAATGTTGATGAAGAGTGGCCTGATTCTCTCTCTGTCTCTCTCCTCTCTCTGTCTCTATCTCTGTCTCTCTCTCTGTCTGTCTCTGTCTCTCCATGTGCTGATATCAATGCACAGGAGATACTACCAGTCCTTTTTCTATACATCATAAAACATGGCCTGCAATGACCTACACGTGATTCTTTAGGAATGTCAAATGTTGAACACAATGCAACCTGTAGCCTGAAGAACATCACAGCCTGACATACAAACCTTGGTACTGACTTCACAGCTGAGGGGAGTTTTTCTCCTGGAAATCCTTTCCCTTACTATTAGGACTTGCTTCATTTTTGAACAAATTCCCCCCCCCCCCCCCCCCCCTTTAAAATAACTCTAATCTGTAGCCTGAAACCTGAAGAACATCACAGCCCTACATACAAACCTGTCCTTGGATCTTACTTGACAGCTGAAGGAGTTTTTCTCTGCAAATTCCTTCCCCTGCTATTCAGACTTACAGTACTTCACTTGACAAAGTCCCCCCCCTTCCTTATAATTTACTGTAAGTTCCTTTCCACTGCTTTTTTTTTTTTTTTTTAATCAAGTTCCTTTCCACTGCTTTTTATCAATTTCAATTCCACTACTTTTACATCAATTTCTTGTCCACTATGTCTATATCAATTTCTTGTCCACTATGTCTATATCAATTCAATATTCTATTTCTGTCCACTACGTTTATATCAATTTTCTTTCCACCGCTTTTATATCAATTTCCTTTCCACTGCTTTTACATGAAATTAATTTCCACTTCTTTTATATCAATTTCAATTCCTCTACTTTTATATCAATTTCAATTACACTGCTTTTATATCAATTTCCTTTCCACTGCTTTTACATCAAATTAATTTCCACTTCTTTTATATCAATTTCAATTCCTCTACTTTTATATCAATTTCAATTACACTGCTTTTATATCAATTTCCTTTCCACTGCTTTTACATCAAATTAATTTCCACTTCTTTTATATCAATTTCAATTCCTCTACTTTATATCATTCAATTTCAATAATTTCACCTCTACTTTTATATCAATTTCAATTACACTGCTTTTATATAAATTTGTTTCCTTTCCACTACTTTCACATCAATTACCTCATGCTTTTAACTCAACTTACCTTTCCCTGCTCTCAGTACCGTAAAATCCCTAGCATATGCCCACCCCCCCTGTGCACAGATTTAGGGCAAAATTGGGGGTGGGCGTTTGCTAGGGATAGACCCCTTTGCACCAAGTAATTTTTGTGCTTAACCGTGTAATTGAGTGAATACAAACCCCAAAAGCATGTAAGTTAGGTCGTGTGAGTAGAAGACTTGACCTATCCACAGAAAATTGACGGCACACTCCGAAACATTCCCACCTGCTTCATTATCCACATACTGGAGGGCTTCCAATTTGAAAGCTACAGTGTAAGACTGTCCCTTGGCGTTTTGCAAAACTGGCACAGAGAGATTCAAGAGCCAACTTCCGGCCATCAGGAAGCGTCGTCAAAGTAATGGTACATCACTGACAGATAAAAGACGTCGGTGGAATAGGCATGACGTAATTTTAATTCACTTTTGGGGGATGGGTGGGAGTGAGGAGAGGGGACAAAGAATAAAACAAAAAAGGAAAGAAAAACGAAAAGGTAAAGAAAGGGAAAAAGATGACTTTTAGAACAGTCTGCACAAATCCTGTAGAAAGTGAGCATAGTCTCTTGGAAAAAAGCAGGGTGGGCGTTTGCTAGGTAGTTACCCCTGTGCACAACTTTCGGCCCAAACTGGGGGGTGGGCGTTTGCTAGATGGTGGGCTTATGCTAGGGATTTTACGGTATAAACTTCCTTTCCCCTACTCTCAGTATAAATTCCCTTTCCCCTACTTTTATATAAATTCCCTTTCCCCTACTTTTATATAATTTTCCTTTCCACTGCTTTTTATTTATCAACTCCCTTTCCCCTACTCTCAGTATAAACTTCCTTTCTCCTACATTTATATAAATTTCCTTTCTCCTACATTTATATAAATTTCCTTTCTACTGCATCTATATAATTTTCCTTTCCACTGCTTTTTATTTATCAACTCCCTTTCCCCTACTCTCAGTATAAATTTCCTTTCTCCTACATTTATATAAAAATTTCCTTTCTCCTACATTTATATAAATTTCCTTTCTACTGCATTTATATAAATTTCCTTTCTCCTACATTTATATAAATTTCCTTTCTCCTACATTTATATAAATTTCCTTTCTCCTACATTTATATAAATTTCCTTTCTACTGCATTTATATAAATTTCCTTTCCACTGCATTTATATAAATTTCCTTTCTCCTACATTTATATAAATTTCCTTTCTCCTACATTTATATAAATTTCCTTTCCACTGCTTTTATATAAATTTCCTTTCCACTGCTTTTATATAAATTTCCTTTCTACTGCATTTATATAAATTTCCTTTCCACTGCTTTTATATAAATTTCCTTTCCACTGCTTTTATATAAATTTCCTTTCCACTGCTTTTATATAAATTTCCTGTCCACTGCTTTTATATAAATTTCCTTTCCCCTGCATTTATATAAATTTCCTTTCCACTGCATTTATATAAATTTCTTTTCCCTACTTTTATATAATAAATTTCCTTTCCACTGCTTTCATTCATCAACTCCTTCCCCTACTTTTCCTCATTTCAGAAATGACATCAACACTGCATCAGCTGATTCTGTCTTTTTTTTTTTTTTAAGGATGGTTTAAAGGGGGGGGGGTTGCTAATAATTTTTCTAACAATTTTCTAAAGAATCCAAATCTGTTAAAATGGTAACTATAATTTCTGTCCTCTTCCTTACAAACCGAAGTTGTGAAAGCAAATCTACAGTGGTAGGCTGAGGATTGTATGGACATTCAGACATAGGGGTGGGGAAAGACAGACAGACAGACAGACAGACAGACAGACAGACAGACAGACAGACAGACAGACAGACAGACAGACAGACAGACAGACAGACAGACAGACAGAAAGCACTGTGGTGATGCACTTTCCCTGAGGGAGCAACTTGAATTTCACTGAGAGAAATCTGTTGTGTGAAGATGAGGTACAGTTCTCTAATAACTCTAACAATACTGTCTGTTGTATGGAGATGATACATTACAGTGCAGTTCTCTAATAACTCTAACAATACTGTCTGTTGTATGGAGATATTACAGTACAGTTCTCTAATAACTCTAACAACACTGTCTGTTGTATGGAGATGATACATTACAGTACAGTTCTCTAATAACTCTAACAATACTGTCTGTTGTATGGAGATGATACATTACAGTACAGTTCTCTAATAACTCTACAATACTGTCTGTTGTATGGAGATGATACATTACAGTACAGTTCTGTAATAATTCTACCAATACTGTCTGTTGTATGGAGATGATACATTATAGTACAGTTCTCTAATAACTCTAACAATACTGTCTGTTGTATGGAGATGATACATTATAGTACAGTTCTGTAATAACTCTAACAATACTGTCTGTTGTATGGAGATGATACATTACAGTACAGTTCTCTAATAACTCTAACAACACTGTCTGTTGTATGGCGATATTACAGTACAGTTCTCTAATAACTCTAACAACACTGTCTGTTGTATGGAGATGATACATTAGTATTATAGTACAGTTCTTTAATAACTCTGACAATACTGTCTGTTGTATGGAGATGATACATTACAGTACAGTTCTGTAATAACTCTAACAATACTGTCTGTTGTATGGTGATGATACATTACAGTACAGTTCTCTAATAACTCTAACAATACTGTCTGTTGTATGGAGATGATACATTACAGTACAGTTCTCTAATAACTCTAACAATACTGTCTGTTGTATGGAGATGATACATTACAGTACAGTTCTCTAATAACTCTACCAATACTGTCTGTTGTATGGAGATGATACATTACAGTACAGTTCTGTAATAATTCTACCAATACTGTCTGTTGTATGGAGATGATACATTATAGTACAGTTCTCTAATAACTCTAACAATACTGTCTGTTGTATGGAGATGATACATTATAGTACAGTTCTGTAATAACTCTAACAATACTGTCTGTTGTATGGAGATGATACATTACAGTACAGTTCTCTAATAACTCTAACAACACTGTCTGTTGTATGGCGATATTACAGTACAGTTCTCTAATAACTCTAACAACACTGTCTGTTGTATGGAGATGATACATTAGTATTATAGTACAGTTCTTTAATAACTCTGACAATACTGTCTGTTGTATGGAGATGATACATTACAGTACAGTTCTGTAATAACTCTAACAATACTGTCTGTTGTATGGTGATGATACATTACAGTACAGTTCTGTAATAACTCTAACAATACTGTCTGTTGTATGGTGATGATACATTACAGTACAGTTCTCTAATAACTCTAACAATACTGTCTGTTGTATGGAGATGATACATTACAGTACATTTATGTAATAACTCTAACATCACTGTCTGAAGATGACACATGACAATACAGTTCTCTAATAACTCTAACAACACTGTGCACAGAATAAGTTTTGTTTTTTCCAGGACTAAAGACATTCACCAGGAAATCCTACAAGACACTATGAACTGCACCAGCAAAGATGCCCCCCTATGCCCAAGCTTTCAGACAGGGTGTCTACAATACCAGACCTGTGCAGCTCTCTACAGGGTGTCTACAATACCAGACATGTGCAGCTCTCTACAGGGTGTCTACAATACCAGACATGTGCAGCTCTCTACAGGGTGTCTACAATACCAGACATGTGCAGCTCTCTACAGGGTGTCTACAATACCAGACATGTGCAGCTCTCTTTTCCTCTCTCACAGTCAGCACACTGCTTTACATTCAGGGAATCACAGACATACCATGTACACAGACATACCATGTACACAGACATCCATCACAGACATACCATGTACACAGACATCCATCACAGACATACCATGTACACAGACATCAATCAGACATACCATGTACACAGACATCAGTCCAGACTATACCATGTACACAGACATCAATCAGACATACCATGTACACAGACATCAATCAAGACATACCATGTACACAGAATCAATCACAGACATACCATGTACACAGACATCAATCACAGACATACCATGTACACAGACATCAAATCACAGACATCAATCAGACATACCATGACACAGACATCAATCAGACATACCATGTACACAGACATCAATCAGATATACCATGTACACAGACATCAATCAGACATACCATGTACACAGACATCCATCACAGACATACCATGTACACAGACATCAATCAGACATACCATGTACACAGACATCCATCACAGACATACCATGTACACAGACATCAATCACAGACATACCATGTACACAGACATCAATCAGACATACCATGTACACAGACATCAATCACAGACATACCATGTACACAGACATCAATCACAGACATACCATGTACACAGACATCAATCAGACATACCATGTACACAGACATCAATCACAGACATACCATGTACACAGACATCCATCACAGACATACCATGTACACAGACATCAATCAGACATACCATGTACACAGACATCAATCAGACATACCATGTACACAGACATCAATCAGACATACCATGTACACAGACATCCATCACAGACATACCATGTACACAGACATCAATCAGACATACCATGTACACAGACATCAATCAGACATACCATGTACACAGACATCAATCACAGACATACCATGTA
>CM060346.1:36279057-36301557 GCA_030674155.1 Stramonita haemastoma | reverse complement strand
TAAACAACATCCCTACAGTCTGTAGACAGACACAGACAGACTTGTGCAGAAACAAAAGCCCTGATGAGAACAACATCCCTACAGTCTGTAGACAGACATGTGCAGAAACATGACCCAATAAACAACATCCCTACAGTCTGTAGACAGACACAGACAGACTTGTGCAGAAACAAAAGCCCTGATGAGAACAACATCCCTACAGTCTGTAGACAGACATGTGCAGAAACATGACCCAATAAACAACATCCTTAAAGTGTGTAAACAGACATGTCACAGCTTGTAATTACACTTTATAATTATGTCAGCGTGCAAGCAGGCCTGATAATAACAATTATAATTATGTCAGCAGCAGAAAGTGATAATTTTATCCACTCATTTACTCAGCAGCAGAAAGAACCTGATAATAAAAAACATCCATGAAATCATGTCAGCAGTCAGAAGCCTGATAATTATAACCACCATGAAATTCATGTCAGCAGCAGAAGCCTGATAATTATAACCATCCATGAAATCATGTCAGCAGCAAAGCCTGATAATTTATAACCACTCATGAAATTATGTCAGCAGCAGAAGCCTGATAATTATAACCATCCATGAAATCATGTCAGCAGCAGAAGCCTGATAATTATAACCATAACCAAGAAAATTATGAATCAAGCAGCAGAAGCCTGATAATTATAACCATCCATGAAATCATGTCAGCAGCAGAAGCCTGATAATTATAACCATCCATGAAATTATGTCAGCAGCAGAAGCCTGATAATTATAACCATCCATGAAATTATGTCAGCAGTAGAAAGCCTGATATTCATAATCATCCATAACATTATGTCAGCAGTAGAAAGCCTGATAATAATAATCATCCATGAAATTATGTCAGCAGTAGAAAGCCTGATAATCATATTGACTTGTAATCATGTCCACAGCAGAAGCCTGATAATTATAACCATCACTATGTCAGCAGTGCAAGCTAACAGTTATAACCATCCTTATAATTTATGTCAGCAGCAGAAAGCCTGATAATCATATTGACTTGTAATCATGTCCACAGCAGAAGCCTGATAATTATAATCATCCATGAAATTATGTCAGCAGCAGAAAGCCAGATAATTATAACCATCCTTATAATCATGCCACCAGCAGACAGCCTGATAATTATAACCATCCTTATAACTATCAAACAGCAGAAAGCCTGATAAATACATCCATCCTTATAATCATGCCATCAGCAGAAAGCCTGATAATTAAAACCATCCTTATAATCATGCCATCAGCACAAAGCCTGATAATTATAACCAACCTTATAATCATGCCATCAGCAGAAAGCCTGATAATTATAACCATCCTTACAATCATGCCATCAGCAGAAAGCCTGATAATTATAACCATCCTTATATTATATAATTATGCCATCAGCAGAAAGCCTGATAATTATAACCATCCTTATAATCATGCCATCAGCAGAAAGCCTGATAATCATAACCATCCTTATAATCATGCCATCAGCAGAAAGCCTGATAATTATAACCATCCTTATAATCATGCCATCAGCAGAAAGCCTGATAATTATAACCATCCTTATATTATATAATTATGCCATCAGCAGAAAGCCAGATAATTATAACCATCCTTATAATCATGCCATCAGCACAAAGCCTGATAATTATAACCATCCTTATATTATATAATTATGTCATCAGCAAAAAGCCAGATAATTATAACCATCCTTATAATCATGCCATCAGCACAAAGCCTGATAATTATAACCATCCTTATAATCATGCCATCAGCAGAAAGCCTGATAATTATAACCCTCCTTATAATCATGCCATCAGCAGAAAGCCTGATAATTATAACCCTCCTTATAATCATGCCATCAGCACAAAGCCAGATAATTATAACCCTCCTTATAATCATGCCATCAGCAGAAAGCCAGATAATTATAACCATCCTTATTCAGCACAAAGCCTGATAATTATAACCATCCTTATAATCATGCCATCAGCACAAAGCCAGATAATTATAACCCTCCTTATAATCATGCCATCAGCACAAAGCCTGATAATTATAACCATCCTTATAATCATGCCATCAGCACAAAGCCAGATAATTATAACCCTCCTTATAATCATGCCATCAGCACAAAGCCTGATAATTATAACCAACCTTATAATCATGCCATCAGCACAAAGCCTGATAATTATATAACCATCCTTATTCAGCACAAAGCCTGATGATTATAACCCTCCTTATAATCATGCCATCAGCACAAAGCCTGATAATTATAACCCTCCTTATAATCATGCCATCAGCACAAAGCCTGATGATTATAACCCTCCTTATAATCATGCCATCAGCACAAAGCCTGATAATTATAACCCTCCTTATAATCATGCCATCAGCACAAAGCCTGATAATTATAACCATCCTTATTCAGCACAAAGCCTGATGCTGCTATTCTCCTGGCTGTTCTGTCTTCTAGCAAGCTGGGTGAGGGTGTGCGTGCATGCCTGTGTGTGTTTGTGTATGACATTAATTAATGAAATGGTTGACTACATTTTGACTTCTGTGAAAATCTGTGCATGAACATATTCTATTAATGCAAATTATATATGTTACAGTTAATTTTGTTTTCTGAAATCCTCCATGCCCCAAGAGGGGTCAAAGGCGAATGAAATCTTGAATAATCATGTGTGTGTGTGGTGTGGTGTGCGTGTGCGTGTGGTGTGTGTGTGTGTGTGTGTGTGTGTATGTGCGTGTTTATTTTTTGTGTGTGTGTGTGTGTGTGTGTGTATGTGTTTATTTCTTTCATTTCATTTGTGTATGTGTGTGTTTATTTTATTTTATTTCATTTGTGTGTGTATGTGTGACTCTTTTATTTTATTTCATTTGTGGGGAGGGGGGGGGGGGTGAAGGTGGGCAGCCTGCAGGAGGGGGGGGGGGGTGTTAGGTCAGAGGTTCCTGTCCTGGGGAAGGGAAGGGGGAGGGGATCAGTGTGGGATGGGGAAGGGAAGGGGGAGGGGGGATCAGTGTGGGATGGGGAAGGGGAGGGGGGTCAGTGTGGGATGGGGAAGGGAAGGGGGATCAGTGTGGGATGGGGAAGGGAAGGGGGGTCATGTGGGATGGGAAGGGAGGGGTCATGTGGGATGGGGAAGGGGAGGGGGGTCAGTGTGGGATGGGGAAGGAGGGGGATCAGTGTGGGATGGGGGGGAAGGGGAGGGGGGATCAGTGTGGGATGGGGAAGGGAAGGGGAGGGGGGTCAGTGTGGGATGGGGAAGGAGGGGGAGGGAGGGGGGTGGGATCTTTGTCACATGGTGAACTGGTGCAGGAGTATGCACAGGTAGGTGTCAGTGTGTTTCCAAGCAAGGGATGGTGTAATAATAATAGTAATAATAAGAATATGGATTTATAGCCAACTGTTAATGCCTTTCAGCTATGTGTCAGAAGAAGTATCAGGTTTCACTGTGATGTATTAATAGACCATCAGCAAAACGTGAGAAGAATAGGTATTCTATGTCACTGTCATGTATAGAGCCATCAGCAACACAGCGGTGACAGAAGAAGTGTAGGTATTCACTGTCACTGTCATTATAGGAGCCATCAGCAACACAGCGGGTGAAGAAGAAGTGTAGGTATTCACTGTCATTATAGGAGCCATCAGCAACACAGTGGGTGAAGAAGAAGTGTAGGTATTCACTGTCACTGTCATTATAGGAGCCATCAGCAACACAGTGGGTGAAGAAGAAGTGTAGGTATTCACTGTCATTATAGAATCCATCAGCAACACAGTGGGTGAAGAAGAAGTGTAGGTATTCACTGTCATTACAGAAGCCATCAGCAACACAGTGGGTGAAGAAGAAGTGTAGGTATTCACTGTCACTGTCATTATAGGAGCCATCAGCAACACAGTGGGTGAAGAAGAAGTGTAGGTATTCACTGTCATTATAGGAGCCATCAGCAACACAGCGGGTGAAGAAGAAGTGTAGGTATTCACTGTCACTGTCATTATAGGAGCCATCAGCAACACAGTGGGTGAAGAAGAAGTGTAGGTATTCACTGTCATAGAAGCCATCAGCAACACAGTGGGTGAAGAAGAAGTGTAGGTATTCACTGTCACTGTCATTATAGGAGCCATCAGCAAAACAGTGGGTGAAGAAGAAGTGTAGGTATTCACTGTCATAGAAGCCATCAGCAACACAGTGGGTGAAGAAGAAGTGCAACACAGTGGGTGAAGAAGAAGTGTAGGTATTCACTGTCATTACAGAAGCCATCAGCAACACAGTGGGTGAAGAAGAAGTGTAGGTATTCACTGTCACTGTCATTACAGAAGCCATCAGCAACACAGTGGGTGAAGAAGAAGTGTAGGTATTCACTGTCACTGTCATTATAGGAGCCATCAGCAACACAGTGGGTGAAGAAGAAGTGTAGGTATTCACTGTCATTATAGGAGCCATCAGCAACACAGCGGGTGATTATCATCACCTGCTAAAGCCCAGTTAGCATCACAGCTATCTCAGGACTTGTATCAGTCTTACTGTTGTTATCATCATCATTATTATCATCATTATTACCACTATCATCATGAGGAGAGCCAATCCAAACCACTCATGCTGTTCATAGCCCCTCAGACACACAGGCCATACTGGGGCTGTCACCTTGTAAAATGTTTAATCTCAGAATAAAACTGTGCAACTGTATACATATCGTAACATGGTATAAAACCAACTCTACAGTCTTTTTTTGTATCGACACCCTAGTCAACCATTAAAGTCAACCCAGAGCAGGCACCGCATTGTGGAAAAACCACATCAATCATACATAAAATGAGATAAAACCCAAACCAGATTCCTTTAAACAGGCTTGTTCTTAGCAACCGACTATACCACTTTCACTCATATCAGACGGAAAAAGCCCGATTCTCTCAGGAAGTTAAAAATGGTGTCTGGTGGAACATCCCGAAAAAGGATCTATAGGGAGTCTGCGGTAAAATGCTTGTGCCTAATATCCTGAACATCCCGACACTCCTGGAGCAGATGCTTGGTGGTTACCCGCACATCATAAGTCACGCACCATGGGGTTCCCTCGCCTTTCAGCAAATGAACGTGTGATATGAGAATGGCCTGTGTGTATTCTGGTAAGCACTGTTGCTTCCCTTCAGTTTTTGAGAAGAGCAGACAATAAAACCTACAAGGCTTCAATGTCGGAACACAATTCCACACTCAAATGGGGGGGGGGGGCATCTTTCTTGCATGCATAAGCAAGAGCATACATACATCTAGACACACACACTGTCAAAGTAGAACTTCTTTCTCACATTTTATTTACATCCAGCCAGCCATAACGGCCATTACAGGTCTCCACAATTTAAAAAAAAAAAGAGAAAGATAACAATAATTTTTAAAATGAATAAATACTTAAGCAGGCAGGAGACGACAAATGCAAGCTGACAGCTTGGTTCAGGATCCTGATCATCATGTTGTCTTTCTGTTGTGCTGGTCTGGATCCTGATGATCATGTTGTCTTTCTGTTGTACTGGTCTGGATCCTGATGATCATGTTGTCTTTCTGTTGTACTGGTCTGGATCCTGATGATCATGTTGTCTTTCTGTTGTACTGGTCTGGATCCTGATGATCATGTTGTCTTCTGATTATGGTCTGATCCTGATGATCATGTGTCTTCTGTGTATGTTGGATCCTGATGATCATGTTGTCTTTCTGTTGTACTGGTCTGGATACAGCTAGCTGCCTCCTTGTCCTGGTTTTGTTGTCTGGTTTCTGTCTGTGTTGAACCCTGCCCTTGTTTCTTTGTTTGTGCATCTGCTGCCTTTTCCTGGCTTTTTATCTTCACAGCCTTCACACAGACAGTAGGGAGTCACGACCTGTTTGTTTAATTATCTAATTATCCCCTGCCTTTTCCTGGCTTTTTATCTTCACAGCCTTCACACAGACAGTAGGGAGTCACGACCTGTTTGTTTAATTATCTAATTATCCCCTGCCTTTTCCTGGCTTTTTATCTTCACAGCCTTCACACAGACAGTAGGGAGTCACGACCTGTTTGTTTAATTATCTAATTATCCCCTGCCTTTTCCTGGTTTTTTATCTTCACAGCCTTCACACAGACAGTAGGGAGTCACGACCTGTTTGTTTAATTATCTAATTATCCCCTGCCTTTTCCTGGTTTTTTATCTTCACAGCCTTCACACAGACAGTAGGGAGTCACGACCTGTTTGTTTAATTATCTAATTATCCCCTGCCTTTTCCTGGCTTTTTATCTTCAAGCCTTCACACAGACAGTAGGGAGTCACGACCTGTTTGTTTAATTATCTAATTATCCCCTGCTTTTTCCTGGTTTTTTATCTTCACAGCCTTCACACAGACATATGAGTGCTAAAGGTAAACATGGTATCCAGATTCTGCCACACTTTTGGGAATTATTTATATTGCTTTTTGCTGACAATGTGGCTTTATTGTCAACAAGTCCACATGGCTTGCAAAATCAACTAAATGTATTAAATAAATGCTGTGAAGAAATGAAGTTGAGTGTGAAAACTGAAAAAACTAAAATTATGGTTTTCAGAAAAGGGGGTTATTTAGGGTGATGTGAACAATGGGTGTCTGATGGAAGAGCTGGATGTTGTAAATAATTATTGTTACTTAGGCAGTGATTATGTATATGATAAAAACGATGATGGGGTAGATGATAACAAGAGGGCATTGAGTGTGACTTTATGTACTTGCAGAATTGCAAATGTAAAATGGATAGAAATGTTTTCCGCTATGATGTTTACCTTCCCCCTGCCTCAAACATGTTTTGTATAGTGGCCTAAGGCCGATGTACAATAAAACTTTTCAGTGCTCTCTCTCTCTCTCTCTCTTTCACACACACACACACACACACACACACACACACACACACACACACACACACACACACACACCTCTCTCTCTCTCTCTCTCTCTCTCTCTCTCTCTCTCTCTCACACACACACACACACACACACACACACACACACACACACACACACACACACACACACACACACACACACACACACACACACACCACTGTTGAAGCAGAAATTTGTTTCCACAACATTTTCTTTACATCCAGCTGACCACAACGGCCATAACAGGATTCTACAATTAAACACACACACACACACACACACACACACAACACACACACACACACACACACACACACACACACACACAACATGAATGTGTACTCTCACGCACATACACATGCATGCACACATCTATGCGCACACACACACACACACACACACACACCTTGACATTAGTACAGTCAGTCCTCATAACATCCTTTAAAAAAAAAAAAGGGGGGGGGGGGGGGGTTGGGGGTATAAAGACATTTCTTTTGTCAGCATCAACAGCATGAGGGAGAAGCTAACAGACTGTCTGTTCCTGCATTGTGTTCGCTATAGGGCTCCAGTCACCAAGGCTTCTACACTGCAGGGCTCTACAGTCACCAAGTTCTATCTATACCTGGGCTCTACAGTCACCAAGTTCTATCTACTACCAGGGCTCTACAGTCACCAAGTTCTATCTACACCTGCAGGGCTCTACAGTCACAAGTTCTATCTACACCTGCAGGGCTCTACAGTCACTAAGTTCTATCTACACCTGCAGGGCTCTACAGTCACCAAGTTCTATCTATACCTGCAGGGCTCTACAGTCACCAAGTTCTATCTATACCTGGGCTCTACAGTCACCAAGTTCTATCTATACCAGGGCTCTACAGTCACCAAGTTCTATCTATACCAGGGCTCTACAGTCACCAAGTTCTATCTATACCAGGGCTC
Source organism: Stramonita haemastoma (assembly GCA_030674155.1). NCBI lineage: Eukaryota > Metazoa > Mollusca > Gastropoda > Neogastropoda > Muricidae > Stramonita > Stramonita haemastoma. The sequence continues at coordinate 36,293,732 of CM060346.1, read as the reverse complement.
TACAGTCACCAGTTCTATCTATACCAGGGCTCTAAGTCACCAAGTTCTATCTATACCAGGGCTCTACAGTCACCAAGTTCTATCTATACCAGGGCTCTACAGTCACCAAGTTCTGTCTATACCAGGGCTCTACAGTCACCAAGTTCTTCTATACCAGGGCTCTACAGTCACCAAGTTCTTCTATACCAGGGCTCTACAGTCACCAAGTTCTATCTATACCAGGGCTCTACAGTCACCAAGTTCTATCTATACCAGGGCTCTACAGTCACCAAGTTCTATCTATACCAGGGCTCTACAGTCACCAAGTTCTATCTATACCAGGGCTCTACAGTCACCAAGTTCTGGCAACACAGCAGCATCACAAGAGAAAGAAGAAGGCAGAAGAGGGAAATTGGAGCAATCTCCACAACTACAGCCTGACAGCTTGGTTCATGAGGGTGTTGCAGGGTTGTATTCCTCTTCACACATCTGCCCCCCCCCCCCCCCCCCCCCCCCCCTTGTTTTTGTTTCTAACATCAAGGAAAGACACAGGGAGTGTCTCCTGGTATGCAGTATTGGGAACTCCAAAATCTCATGAGAACTTTCTAAAATCTCCAGTGGGAAACCACTAAAAGTGTCAGTTCAACCAGATATCTTTGAAGCGCTTTGATATGTGTACTCTACAAGATTCAGCTCTATATAAATCCCATAGATTTTTTTTTTTAATTATTTTTTTTATTATTATTATCATTATATCTATCAACAGTTACAGACACAGGGAGTTTTTCCTGGTATGCCATATTAGGAACACTAAAATTTCATGAAGCGAACTTTCTAAACTCTGCAATGGGAAACCTGTGGTCTGCCTCCATACAGTGACTGCAGGCCGTTGTGATTCAAACATGATGCCAGCAGTGAGAACAGGAAAAAAGGGGACGATGTTACAAGGGGGTAACTGCATGATATGCTGGTGCATGTAGCCTACTGTGTCTCTGCCTATATCTACTGTCCTTCAACTGCTCTGGAGAGGATTCCAGAGAGGATTCAGTTCATTGCTGGGGTTGACTGCATTTGCTTCTGTCATGAGGGGCTGATAGCCTGGTGCCTGTACTGTGCTCTGTTTCACCCTGTCTGTTGTTCAGTCTGCTTTCTGTGATTGGTGTTCTATTCTCTTTTCTGGTATTACGGCCAGCGTTATTCTCCTGCTTGCACATGAAAAAGCTCAGACTTTGTTTGTCTTCTTTTACTTCCCTTCCTGTTAAAAACATGACTCCATCACTTCTTTTAGTAAACACTAATAATAATAATCACAAAAATACTGCAAAATAAAATTGGCCAAATGTTTGATATTTTTCTGTTTCTTAGTTCTCTCACACAAATCACCACTGTCCGTGTGATCTGCTGTACATTATGATCATCCACATCAAGTTTCAACTGAACTCAATCTCCACCAAGCACTGGTAAAACAGTGTAATCTGTTGTGACATTACGTCATCATCATCAAGTTCAACTGAACTCAATCTCCACAAGCACTGGTAAAACAGTGTAACTATTTTCATGACAACATGCCATGGCTTCTGATCTCTGTCACTTTTCCATCTCTGACAACAATAATCAACTCTTCACACACATCATGGACACATGCACAGTCAAGCACTCACAACACACTTTCTACACACTTTTATTTAAAGTACAGCTCTCTCTTCTCTTTCTTTCAGAAGAATAATGAACACACACACACACACACACACACACACACACACACACACACACACACAATTTCTCTCTCTCTCTCTCTCTCTCTCTCTCTCTCTCCTCTCTCCTCTCTCTCTCTCTCCACTCACTCACTCACTCACTCACTCACTCACTCACTCACTCACACTCACTCACTCACTCACTCTCTCTCTCTACTCTCTTCACTCTCTCTCTCTCTTCTCTCTCTCTCTCTCTCTCTCTCTCTCTCTCACACACACACACACACACACACACACACACACACACACACACACACACACACACACCACACACACCACTCTCTCTCTCTCTCTCTCTCTCTCTCTCTCTCTCTCTCCACACACACACACACACACACACACACACACACACACACACACACACACACACACACACACACACATTATCATCATGATCGTCATAATGATGTAATATTATAGATACGAAAAACATGGAAAATCTACTTCATTCAGACACTCAGACACACACACACACACACACACACACACACACACACACACACACACACACACACACACACACACTTATCATTATCATCATCATCATCATTGTCATGATGATGTAATATTAAAGACATGAAAAACATGGAAAATCTACTTCATTCAGACACACACACACACACACACACACACACACCACACACACACACACACACACACACACACACACACACACACAAGATTATCATCATCATCATCATTGTCATGATGATGTAATATTATAGATATGAAAAACATGGAAATCACACACACACACACACACACACACACACATACACACACACACACACACACACACACACACCCACAATTTTTGTGTTGCTTTGTTGTTTTTGCAGTTGTTTTTTTTTTTTCTTATTTGTGTTGCTATGTTTGTTTTTTGCAGTTGTTTTTTTTTTTTCTTTTCTTTAGATAGATGGCTTGATGGAAAAAAGCAAATCGATGCTTACTCAATGTACCATCTGGAAATAAAAATTTGATTGATTGATTGACACACACATTACCATCACCATCATCACTGTCATGATGATGTGATATTATAAATATAAAAAAAACATGGAAAATCTACTACTTCATTCACACTCACACACACACACACAAACACTGACACACAACCTCCTCCCCTCACACTGTTCATTCATGATCACAAACATCACATCCATAACAAAACTTGCCTCTGCAGGAGTTAAACTGCTTGACAGATGTTTATAGTTGTAATGACCAACACCCATTTCCTGCCCCCCCCCCCTGTCTCTCTCTCTCTCTCTCTCTGACTCTGTCCGTCTTTCTCTCTGTGAAAGTAAAACCGAACAGAATCACAAAAATCATGTGTCAGCTTTAGACAGTGATCAAAGTTATTACAGCCAGCCTTCAACTGACTGACAACTCCATACAGATACTCCACTACATAATATAATCATGGGCTTTTTCTGATTTTCTTTTCCACCCTCACTCAGGTCCAAAATTATCCCCCCTCCCCCTCCCGGTGTGTTGTTGCGTGTGTGTGTGTGTGTGTGTGTGGTGGCGTGTTTGTGATTTAGGATGGTATCACTGCAGAGAATCTGATATGGCATGATGAGGTAAATCCCTAAGTGAGGAAAGGAGGGGGGGGGGGGGGGTTATTGAGAATGGCACGGTATGATATCAACAACGGCACAATCAATGCCCTAGTGTTACAGGGTGTGGTGGTGTACTTTGGTATGGTTTGGTAATGTGGTGAGTGGTTATGTGGTGTGGTGAAGTGTGCTATGTGGTGTGATGTGATGTGCGATGTTGTGATGGTATGTGCGTGATGTAGTGTGGTGTGTGATGTGATGTGCAATATGGTGATGTGGTGTGCGTGATGTAGTGTGGTGTGTGCTGTGATGTGCAATATGGTGATGTGGTGTGCGTGATGTAGTGTGGTGTGTGATGTGATGTGCAATATGGTGATGTGGTGTGTGTGTAGTGTGGTGTGTGATGTGATGTGCAATATGGTGATGTGGTGTGCGTGATGTAGTGTGGTGTGTGATGTGATGTGCAATATGGTGATGTGGTGTGTGTGATGTAGTGTGGTGTGTGATGTGATGTGCAATATGGTGATGTGGTGTGTGTGATGTAGTGTGGTGTGTGATGTGATGTGCAATATGGTGATGTGGTGTGTGTGATGTAGTGTGGTGTGTGATGTGATGTGCAATATGGTGATGTGGTGTGTGTGATGTAATGTGGTGTTGTGATGTGATTGTGCAATATGGTGATGTGGTGTGTGTGATGTAGTGTGGTGTGTGATGTGATGTGCAATATGGTGATGTGGTGTGCGTGATGTAGTGTGGTGTGTGATGGTGGTGAGGAGGTGTGGTTGAAGTGGGATGCAGTATGTCATGGTGATCAACATTGGTGGCCTGGTGATGGTGTGTGATCCATCATGGGGTGTGGTGAAGAGTTCTCTGTGTGAAATTCAAGTTCTCTTCAGGGAAGTGCATTCCACCTCAGTGCAGGGACAACATGTCTACAGTCTTCTTCTTCTTCAGCCTGACTGCTATCAGTGTATTACTATTCCTCACTTTTCTGACAATGTTTTGTCTTCTTCAGCCTGACTGCTATCAGCATATGCCTCACTTTTCTGACAATGTTTTGTCTTCTTCAGCCTGACTGCTATCAGCTGATCTGCAGGTATTTCTGCACAATCTACCTTTAGAAAACGCTTGTTGCCATGCATTCTTTTACACGAGTTAAAAGAGAGGGGAAAATTCCAGATTATCTTCTACATGAGTTAAGTAAGAGTAGGGGGGGAAAATTCCAGATTATCCCCGACATGAGTATAAGAGTAGGGGAAAATTCCAGATTATCCCACATGAGTATAAGAGTAGGGGAAAATTATCCAGGATGTTATCTCCGACATGAGTATAAGAGTAGGGGAAAATTCCAGATTATCTCTGACATGAGTATAAGAGTAGGGGGAAATTCCAGATTATCTCCTGAGTTCAGAATCATCTTCTACACGAGATTAAAATTTTTATTCATATATTCTTTATAATCTTCTATATGAGTTAAAGCAGTGGTATAATCTGGATTATGTCTAACACAAGTTTAAAGTAGTGGTATTATATTCTTTATTATCTTCAGTACAAGTTAAGAGCAGTGGTACTTTCATATCAATATTATCTTCAATATGAGTTAAAAGTAAATGGTATATTCCATATTAACTCCTATACTAGTTAAAAGTAATGATATAATCCCCATCATCTCCTATACTAGGTAAACATAGTACTATATTCCATATTATCTTCAATACAAGTTAAAAGTAATTATATATTCCATATTAACCAGACTGATAACTCCTTTACTAATTAAAAGTAGTGATATATTCCATATCAACTCCTCTGGTTTTAAAGCAGTGGTATTTTCAGGATTGGATTAACTTCTAAACTTTAAAAAATAGTGGAATATTCCATATCATCTTTGACATAAATCCCATAGTGGTGTATTCCGGATTATACACAGGACTTCTGATTATCCCCCAACTGAACAACCAGCACCCAGACCACCACTAGCCAAGTCATGGAAACCAAAATTTCAGATCAGATTTGAACCACAGACCTCTTGCTTCTCAGGTGGGCAAGTGACTCCTAGACCCCCACTGCCTCCCTTGACACAGTGTGGGGATAGCTGAGGACAGACAGACAGGTCTGCCACACTCGCTCCCCTTGGGGCACAACACACTGACAGAACTGTTCCCACCTCCCACACAACACACCCTGCAGGAGGAAGAACTGAACAGTGGACACAGACAGCATCCTCCCAGCTTACCTTCACATCTGACTCTGCCACTTGAGGTCAGCAGCTCAACAGGTACCAATCGAACACTCACAACACACCCACACCCATGCACGCATACACGCACGCAGCACGCACACACACGCACACACACACACACACACTGTGTTGATAGAGATAATGATAAATTAAAAGCGCACACTCCTTCCATTCAACACTCACCTCCCTACACATACAAACACACACACACAGACACAGACACACACACATATCACCCACCCACCCATACATACAGACACACACACACATATCACCCACCCACCCATACATACAGACAGACAGACAGACAGACAGACAGACACACACACAACAACACGACACACACACATCTCCCAGACAGAGAGAGACAGACAGACAGAAGAGAGACAGACAAACAGAAAGAAAGAGAAGAGAGAGTGACAGACAGAGACAGAGAGAAAAAGAGAGACAGACAGAAGCAGAGAGAGACAGAGACAGAGAAAGAGAGAAACAGACAAATAGACAGCCAGCCAGCTACAGAGAGATAAAAACAGAGAGAACTGCAATTCATGTAGTCAAGTGGAGTCTTTACAACATCACCACCTCTACACTACTTTTAAAAGCTGTCCATGAATTATCATCAACATGAAAGAACAAAATAGAATAAAGTGAAAATAAATAATCCAATCAGTAAACAATGTATCCTCACTATACTGTTGAAAGTATACCAAAAAAATGTTAAAACCTGATGTTCAAAACAGTTAAATGTCAGAGTACAAGGGATATTTAAACTATCATTTAAACAAAGAATGCCAGGTTCTATCATTTTCTTTATGTTTCAAAAATAAAGTTGTTTCCCAAAACTTTTGTCTGGAAGATAGATGCAACCAGCAGTACATGAGGACAAGCCTGCCTGAAATGTCTTGTGGCTCCTGATACAAACTAATTCCTATTGTATTCTCCCTATCATTCACTGCTCATTTCTAAGTCCTACCCCCCATCCCACCCCCTTTAGCTTTTACATCCAATGAAACATCAAAATAATATGTTTTTATTTTCCTAAGTGCTTCTAACATGTATTCTTTTATTGTTTCAGATGTTGCTGTTTCTATGCAGTGTGACCACAATATATTATAATGTGATTTCTGCAGTGATGTGTGCATTGTGAAAGCATTTACTGATTCAGTATGACCACAACATCCTTTCATTTTGGCTGTGAATGTTTCCATTGTGAAAATATTCAGCAAAACTCATGTCCTCCTTGTCAAATGCAATCTACTGTTAAAAACACTGAGACCTGCATCAGAGATGTTCAGACCTGGATGACTGTTGATAAGTGAAAACTCAATGATGATCAAACTGAAGCTCTTCTGATTCAGTCAAACATGGTACATATCCACAAACCACAAATGACTTCTGTTCAGGGTGGAATTTCAAAGATATTGTTCATTTGCATCTTATTATCACATATCATTTCCTATCACTTATCTTGAGCAAAACTGTGTCAAATATCTTGCACTCCACCTACACAGAAATTTATCGTATGGGTCCGTTCACAAATATCTGACAACTGAATCAGCCAAAACCCTTGCTTGTACTTTTGTTTTGTCAAAACTTTACTCGCAATTTGACAACCCCGGTTTGATTCCCGTTCGAGGAGATTTTTCCCCTGGAGTTAACACCAGTGCAGACTCCACTCTCCCCAAAAGTCCTTTGGATGAGACTATAAACCAAGACCAAGTGTGCTAACGCACCTTGTGCACACGTTAAATCTTGTTTCGCTTTTCATAAGAGTAGGCCATTGTGTGCCGGTGGGAACAGATGACAAGAATTACAAAACTGCATACACACCGGGACTGGATGTAAAACAAAACAAAACCGATGAGTGCTTATTCCATTATCCTCGATATAAAAGAATATATATATAATTATTAATAATAGTATTCATAATGATAATAATAATAATAATAGTAACTAACAACAATAATAGTAACAACAATAATGATGATGATGATGATGATGATGATGATGATGATGATGATGATGATAATAATAATATCTGCTTTATTTCCTGATCTTCTCACTTCACTTTTCTTTTCTCTCACCCTGTAACTTTGACAGCTCTCCTGTGAAACTAGTTTTTTTTTTATATAAATTAAATCTGGGGGGTTATAGTATCCATACAGTTCTGACATCATTGTTCTTATAATCATGAGTATGTGCTGATATAGGCAACATGTGAGCAATGCAATGTGATGTAATGTGATGATGTAATGTCAGTGGAATCTTGCATAGTGCATAGCACTTTTACCTTGAAGCAGTCAGAAGCACTATTTCCATAGTTGGGCCAAAGAAATCATGACAGTACAACAGGGAAAACTGACAGTGAAGGCTGTGGAAAACACCACAGTAATTATACAACACAGCAAGAAACTAACAGACAATCAAACAGTCAAAATGACATTTAATTGCACAGGCAACCCATAACTCACACGTTCACTTACTCAGGCTAACTGCATATCATGCACAAAGGCAGGCACACCTATGTGGACATGTGCATGCAAACAAATGCATATAAATGCCACACAAACATACACACACACATCATACACTTATATGAACACATACACATACCCAAGAGGAAGCTAGCAAGCCCCCCCCCCCCCCCCCCCGCCCCCCCCCCCCCCTCCCTCTCTCTTCACTTTTGACTAACATCCCTCTTACAGAAAGCCATTAACTGAAGACCCCCCCCCCCCCCCCCCAAACCACACAGACACACAAACCCACACAGACACACAAACATGCACACACACACACACACATGCAAACAAGCACACACACATGCACAGTACACTTGCATGCACACACGCACACACGTGTGTTACACACACACGCACGCACGCACGCACGCACGCACACACACACACACACTTACAAACACACACACACACACAACAACACACTGACAGTAAAAATCCTAGTTTCTGGCAATGGTATGGAGAGCTCTGAAGAAAGGAAGAGGTCAGTTTGAAGAGTTCTTCTGAAGGCTGTGAGACTGAATCAGAATGATAGAAGGGAGATGGAAGATCATTCCAAAGAGAGGGACTGTACAAGAGAAAGTTGTGCATGAGCCACAGGATACACAATGCTGAGTTGGAATGCAGAGTCTGGTTGTATCAGAGGAAAGTGAAAAACAGCAAGCTGGTACATAGAGCTGAAGAAGGTCAGACAGACAGGAGAGACAGTGCAGACAGAGACATCAGACAGAGAGATGCAGTGTTTGTTACCTCTTCCGCCAGTGAAGGGAATGAACCAGAGGACAGAGTGATGTGATCAAGTTGAGATACATGAGTGAAAGACTAAGCCAGGACCAGTGTTTGAACACTCTGTGACTCAGATGATGCTTAGGTACACACAGAAGAAGAGAAAGTTCTGCAATAAACACGCCTGGAAAGAACACAGGCACAGCCTAAGGCCTTGAGGGCATCTTGGGACAGACATTTTTTTTTTTTTTTTTTTTTAAATTCTTTTATATCGAGGATAACAGAATAAGCAATCATGTGCTTTTTTTCATCCGGTCCCCGTGTGTATGCAGTTTTGTAAATATTGTCATCTGTTCCCACCGGCACACGATGGCCTACTCTTACAAAAGCGGAACAGGATTTAACGTGTGCGCAAGATGTTCTGCGTGCGTTCGCACACGGGGCCTCGGTTTAAAGTCTCATCCGAAGAACATTGATGAGACAAGGATGTTTTTGGAACCAAATCAGGATAATTCTACACAGAAGATCTAACAATCTACCCATGTTTTCAAACAGATACTGTCAATGTCCACCTTCAAGATAATGGAAAGCCGTATGAATCTTCAACTTCCCTCAGTAAGCCCACAGCTAACTATTAGCCACCAAACACTGCTCCATAGACATCCACTGATCCAGTGACTGATATATTATGACACTGCTGCACTCTGAAAACATCAGGTTTGTGAAACAGCCAGATTTGTGGCACAGCTCTGTAGTCTGACTAACATATATATATCAGTAATCATTGTTGTGATCATTTGTACACTGGTATGTGACTATGCTGCTGCTGCTCTATGTGTGCGTGCATGCGTGCATGTGTGTGTGTGTGTGTGTACTGTGTGTGGCATTGTGTGTGTGTGTACTGTGTGTGGCATTGTGTGTATGTGTTTGTGTGTGTCACTGTGTGTGTGTGTGTGTGTGTGTGTGTGTGTGTGTTGTGTGTGTGTGTGTGTGTGTGTGTGTTTGCGTGTGCATGTAAGTGTGTGTTAAGTATATATATATGTGTGTGTGTGTGTGTGTGTGTGTGTGTGTGTGTGTGTGTGTGTGTGTGTGTGTGTGTGTGTGTGTGTGTGTGAGTGAGTGAGTGAGTGAGTGAGTGAGTGAGTGAGTGAGTGAGTGAGTGAGTGAGTGAGTGAGTGAGTGAGTGTGTGTGTGTGTGTGTGTGTGTGAGTGTTTGGATTTTTCTTTTTTAGATTGAATTTTATTAATAATACTAGTTTCTGTGATAAATGTTTGTGTTCATTATTTTTATGTATATAATGCTTGTGACCACAGGAATTCCTCTTTGATAAAGTGTTGGTACTGGTGTAGGTATAGGTAATGTCTTGTAATGTGTGTGAGGTAATGGTTGTATACTGCGCTGTCTGTGTCACTCACTCCTCTATGATTATTGTTTTTCCTACTTACTTTTTTTTGGGTATGCTTTGTAACTCACACAAATTTCTGTTTGAGAAATAATTAAAATGTTTGAACTGAATACTGACAAAGGTCAGAAGGCTCTATGGACAGGACTGGACTGCTGACTTCACTAAGTACAGTGTTGCTGGGCACTGCCCTGAATTGTTCAGGCTGTGTGTCTTGGGCAAGTTGAAGCTGGTGGAGCCCATCTCTCTCCTAGAGGTCTGCTGTGCATGCTGCACATGTTCATGTCATGCAGTCCACCACCCACAGCTGACTGACTACTTTCCCACATAAAATGCATGTTGTTCAATATTCACTTCTGTCGCATATCACCCATAGCTGACTGACTACTTTCCCACAAAAAATGCATGTTGCTCAATATTCACTTCTGTCGCATATCACCCATAGCTGACTGACTACTTTCCCACAAAAAATGCATGTTGCTCAATATTCACTTCTGTCGCATATCACCCATAGCTGACTGACTACTTTCCCACAAAAAATGCATGCGTTGTTCAATATTCACTTCTGTCACATATCACCCATAGCTGACTGACTACTTTCCCACAAAAAATGCATGTGTTGTTCAATATTCACTTCTGTCGCATATCACCCATAGCTGACTGACTACTTTCCCACAAAAAATGCATGTGGCTCAATATTCACTTCTGTCGCATATCACTCCCATTTAGTTCTTTTCCTCCACTCAACCCCCCTCTCCTCCTTCTAAAGTTTTCTTTCTTTAGCATCTCATTTGTGCAAGAGCAATGCTGTATTGGAACAACACACCCACCTTGTCAAATCCTTTAAAGTATACTGCAAGGGGGAAAAAGAAAAAGAATACTCACACACACACACACACACACACACACACACACACACACACACACACACACACAGAGGACGGAATAGATCAGCAATTTGATGACCTGAGTTTGATTCCCGGTCAAAGGGAATTTTCCCCTAGAGTTTACATCAGTGCTGACTCCATTCTCCCCAAAAACCAAGGCCCTGTATGCAAACGCATGCAGAACATCTTGCGCACACGTTAAATCCTGTTCCCCTTTTCGTAAGAGTAGGCCATCATGTGCCGGTGGGAACAGATGATAACATTTACACATCTGCATACACACGGGGACTGGATGTAAAAAAAAGCACATGAGTGCTTTTTCAATTATCCTTGATATGAGAGATTAGATAAATAGATAAAAATAAATAGACACACCCCCCCACACACAGAGACACACAGACACACCAACACCCACATCACCAAGGTGCAGTTTATAGGACACTCCTCTGCCTTCTGCAGATCATCAGTGAAAAATCATTTCTAACGTATACTTCACTCATGGCCTGTTTCACTCATTTTGAAAGCAAAATAGTTTGATGCTGCTGTAAAAACGGATTAAAAAGAAACTTGACACTTTTTCAGACTGTTTACTTTCTATTTTTATTCTGAAATCACACACAACACACACACACACACACACATACACATACACACACATACTGTCACACACACACACACACACACACACACACACACACACACACACACACACACACACACACACACTGGAGTTAGTGCTGCACATTGCACTCATGATCTGCTGAACCGGGTTCAAATCTCGTTTTAAAGCATTTTTTCCTCTGGAGTTAAGATCAGTGCCGCCCCCACTCCCCCCAAAGGTCCTTCGGATGAGACTATAAATCAAGGTCATATGTGCAAAATATGCACGCAAAACATTTTGCACACATGTTAAAAACCATTCTGCTTTTCAGAAGAGTATACCATTGTGTGCCACTGGGAACGAATGACAAAATTTATGAAACTACTTACACAAAGGGGACTGGATGTAAAAAATGTGCTTATTCCATTATCCTCAAAATAAAAGAAATTTCATAGTATTACTATTAATCTGCACAAAAGTTGTGTAAATCTATGAATGATTCATGGTATGTATTTAATGAAAAATATCTATTCATAAATATTAATTCATTAAATATTTAATCCTTCCTTTATATTTTCATTAGGCCTTTGGAAAACATCTTGAATCTTGCATGAAATGTCTAACTTACACAGCAGCATCAAAACATCAATTGCTCTTTTAGTGTCAGACAGGGTCTCTGTAAAATATTATCCTCATGAAATGAAAAAGCTGAACTAGTTATTTCACAGCTGACCCAACCGTAGTAATCAGGACAACAGTGAACACTGATTGAAAAACAAAAAAACAACATTAACAGCAATGCATGAAGACAAGGAACACCCTACAGAACAAACAACAAGGAAAACAACAAAACAAAAACAGAGGAAAACAAAAAAAAAACAAAAAAACACAGGCAAAAACAACAAGACAAAGCAACAAAAGGAAAAAAACACCAGAAAAAACAACAAGAAAAACACAGAGCTGTGCTTGCAAAGGATGGGCCAGCTATGGGAAGTTTTCACTCCTTGGGTGCTAAGCAGAGATTGTCAGTCCAAAAACCTGCACCTTTTCACTTTCAGGCATACTCCCACATCTTTCACACTGGTCACTAACTACTCATCTCCCTGTGTTTTTCCTCTCCTCTCCCGCAGCCATGTCAGTTCTCTGTCACAAGTCCAGTCCAAAGCTCCTTCTGCCCACATTGCCCTCTGTGCTGATCCTGTCACACAAAAAACAGAATAATATTCTTGCTCTTCTGGCTCACAAAATATTAATTCTTTCTGCTCACAAAATATTAATTCTCTCTGGCTCACAAAATATTAATTTCTTTTCTGGCTCACAAAATATTAATTGCTCTTCTGGCTCACAAAATATTAATTTCTCTTCTGGCTCACAAAATATTAATTTCTCTTCTGGCTCACAGCCTGCTTGTGATGCTGAACACATCTGTTGACTGACTTCTCCATTAACTTCTTTAGCAGTTTGTGGAGAACGGAACTGATTTTTTTTTTCAGGCGTGTGCTGTGAGCAAGTCGACCCAGGAATCAGACTGTTGGCCATCCACAAACAACATAAACCCCAAGAAGCAAACATGTGCAGTTCTTTTTCTGCAGGTGTGCATACATGTACTGGAAACAAAATGATGGATTGGTGGTCTAGAGGTGACGTGCCTGTCTAGAAAGCAAAAAGTCCGGGTCGGAGTGTGCGGTGGTTCAAATCCCACTTGGGCCCAAAACTTTTCCCCCCATTCATTAGATCACGAGTGGTCTGGGTGCTAGTCTTTCGGATGAGATAATATTAAACTGAGGTCCTGTGTGTTACACATCATTATTCAGCGCACGTTTAAGAACCCACGGCAACAAGAGGGTTGTCCCTAGCAAAATTATGTAGAAAAAAGCCACTCTGATAAGGAAACAATTATAATTGCAGACAGGAAAAAGAAAAAAAAAATGTGCTGCACTTGTGGCGACGCGCTCTCCCTGGGGAGAGCAGCCTAAATAAATTAATTTTATGCAGAGAAATCTGCTGTGACATAAGGGTGTATAAAATAAAATAAATAAAATAAAATAAAAACTGAGAACAACATTGGTATAAAGTTGCCCTGGAAGATGATAACAATCCCCCCACCCCCTGTAATTCACCAGGCACTGCTGGGACTGAAGCCTATGACTACAGGACTGCAGGTCTGACACTACCACTGAGCTCTGGGATATTTTCTGATCAGATCAAATATATACTGGACAACACCTAACAAGTTTTACTGATAACATTGCTATAGGAGAGGATGCCTTTTGTCAATGATTGTACTTGAAAAAGACAATGATTATGACAGTGATGATGATGTACAACACTAGTTGGAAGTCATGCAGCAGACAAAATTTTCGAAGACAGAAAAATGCAAGTCAGCAAGTTGAATTAGCCCCTGAGTACAAGTGCCTGCATGATTTTATTCTTTTTTCTTTTGCGTCAAGGATAAAATCATTTATTTATTTATTCTTTTATATATTGAGGATAACAGAATAAGCAACATGTGCTTTTTTTCATCCGGTCCCCGTGTGTATGCAGTTTTTGTAAATATTGTCATCTGTTCCCACCGGCACACGATGGCCTACTCTTACGAAAAGCGGAACAGGATTTAACGTGTGCGCAAGATGTTCTGCGTGCGTTCGCACACGGGGCCTCGGTTTAAAGTCTCATCCGAAGGACTTTTGAGGAGAGTGGAGTCAGCACTGATGTTAACTCCAGGAAGAAAATGCAATTATGCAATAAGCACACGTATGCAGTTTTGTCAATTTTGTGATACTGACAGCAGGTCAACTGACAGAGCGAAAGCAAAAATCAGTCAAGGCTTGAGGCAGAAGGAAATAGGGGGATGAGTCTTGTACATGGTCTGGGTAGGGGGAGAGGAAAGCAGAGTAGAATATATATGTGGGTGGATTTGATCCAATTGGTAAAGATGATCCCACATGAATGTATGTTTACTCTTTTTGTGGTTTATCTTGTACAATTGTGGTCGAGATATATATTTATTTTCA
>CM060346.1:36259057-36274057 GCA_030674155.1 Stramonita haemastoma | reverse complement strand
CTGCATGCACAGGGGGACTGGATGTAAAAAAGCACAAGAGTGCTTATTCCATTATCCTCAATATAAAAGAATAAATCAAATCTCTCTCTCTCTCTCTCTCTCTCTCTCTCTCCTCTCTCTCTCTCTCTCTCTCTCTCTCTCTCTCTCCTCTCTCTGGGGGGAGGGATAGCCTAGTGGTCAGAACATTGTTTGAAGACCCAAGTTCGAGTCCGGTCGAGGAGATTTTTCTCCTGGAGTTAACATCAGTGCTGACTCCACTCTCCCCAAAAGTCCTTCGGATGAGACTTTAAACCGATTTGATTTGATTTATTCTTTTTTCTTTTATATCGAGGATAATGGAATAAGCACTCTTGTGCTTTTCTTCATCCAGTCCCCCTGTGTATGCAGTTTTGTAAATGTTATCTGTTCCCACCGGCACACGATGGCCTACTCTTACGAAAAGCGGAACAGGATTTAACGTGTGTGCAGGGTGTTCTGCATGCGTTCGCACACGGGGCCTCGGTTTAAAGTCTCATCCGAAAGACTTTTGGGGAGAGTGGGACTGGGAGTCAGCACTGATGTTAACTCCAGGAGAAAAATCTCCTCAACCAGACTCAACCGGGTCATCAAATTGCCAGCCCAATGTTCTGACCACTAGGCTATCCGTCCCCGAGGCGCCATATGCGAATGCACGCAGCACGTTAAATCCTGTTCCGTTTTTCGTAAGAGTAGACCATTGTGTGCCGGTGGGAACAGATGACATTTACAAAACTGAATACACACGGGGACTGGACATAAAAAAGCATATTAGTGCTTATTCCTTTATCCTGAATATTAAATAATAATAATAATAATAATAATAATAAAAGAACAAATTCTCTCTCCCCTCTCTCAACACACACACACACACACACACACACACACACACACACACACACACACACACACACACACACACACACAATTTTGTGACTTTTTTTCCTGTGACTTTTTTTCCAATTACCATGGTTCACGACTGAGACAATCCAAATATTCTGATGTGCGAGTTGGATGACATTGCCCTGGAATATAGTATTCTTGCAGCGGAGATACTGGTGAAGAATCAGTGTGCATACTCAGGTACATCAAGCAAGAAGAGAAAAACATGTTGCCAGAAGAACTGTCAAACTTTCCAGCCTTTGCAAAGGGAAGCAGCGTCCTAGCGCACAACACCCAGAGATAGAGGCACAAACTGAACGAGAACTAGGCTAGGCTAGCCTACTAGTCTTCTTCCGGACCTGATCCGACTTTTATGGGCTGACATTGCAGGCTGTAGACTCAAAAGGAAACCTACTGTTTTTAAAATTGAGATACCGACAAATAATGTATACAATGTAGATGTACATATATATAAATTCCATTTATTATTATTATTATTATTATTATTATTATTATTATTATTATTATTATTATTATTATTATTATTATATACCACACAACTGCCATGGTTTTCATGTCACTGTAATCCCGTGACCCTCGATATAGGCCTATCTTTCGTAAAGGGGCTGCAGCATTGCTGACTGGCAATAGGCCTAACATTTGTTCATTGTTCTCTCCATCATTGGTTGTAGTTACTAATGATAGTCCTTACTCACAGCAAGCCCCAGATGGAAAAAATGTCAGTACTTAACTGTAACCCTTGGGAGTAAAGTATCAATCAATTAATCAATCAGTCACTTGGGAATAGAGATTATCAATCAAGTAAATCAATCACTGAATATCACATTATCAGTCATATGGGAATAGCGAGTATCAATCATTTAATCAACCAGTCACATGGGAATAGCGAGTATCAATTTATCAATCAATCAGTCTCTTGGGAATAGCGATTATCAATCAATCAATCATTGAATCAGTTGGTCACTTGCGAATAGCGATTATCAATCAATCAAATCTCTCTCTGTGTGTCTCTCTCTCTGTCTGTCTCTGTCTCTGTCTCTGTCTCTGTCTCTCTTTCTCTCTCTCTCTCTCTCTCTCTCTCTCTCTCTCTCGGGGCGGTCACGAGAAGTGAAGCGGACAGGGCGTACATTTTCTGTGAGCAGCAGTAAAACTAGAAATTCATTCAAAAATGCCAGTTACTGGACTTCCAGCGGCTGTGGAGAGGACCTTAGGCGCCCTGCTGACCGACAATGCAGTTTCCAGCTGGAAAGTGGCAGGAGAAGGGGACAGCGTGGTTTTTGTCTTGCGACTGAAACCAGTGGACACAACAGTGACAACCAACATGGCGGATCCAACAGTGAATCGCAGCACACAAGCACAGTACTACAGGAAAAAATCGTTTTCTCAAAGACGACGAGATGTTGAACGGTCTCGAAAGCATAAAGAGAAGCAGGCAAGTGTTGTGTGTGAAAGTGACTGTGTCCTCAGTGCCTCGAGTCTGCCTGACAGTGGAGTAGAACAGGGAATACAGCATGTGTAGATACACATGGAATAGACCTACCAACAACACACACACAGGACATCAATACAAAAACATCAGTTAAGTTGCCATCATCGGTTGATTTAGAACCTCCTTGTATGTCTGATTGCAGTGACTGTGCTGATATGTGTGTTTTGCAGCCTGAGGTGAACAATGATAATATTGTTGGTGCATTCGACACGAGAAATGTCAAACAGTACGTGGCTACTCTAACTGATAGATCCGTACAGAGAAGGCTAAGAGACAGACAAAGAAATACACACTTTAGAAAATCCGTGCTACATCATTCAGACGGTGAAGATATTGTGACGTGTGAGTCAGACGACATTGTGATCCAGTGCGCATGCCAACCAGACACTGAGCCAGTATGTGTGTACTGGTTTGTCAAACAGCAAGAGAAAAACATGCTAAAAGAGGAACGTGTCAAACTCGCCAGTTTGCGGAATGGGAAGCGTATCCAGAACACACTACACACGGAGACCCTATCGTGTGCTTCAAGGGACTTAGCGACACTTAGAGACCTATTACAGCAGTCTCTTGGCTAGGCCTAGCCTAGACCTAAGGGTGTGTTTGTGACAAAGACTGGAGGAAAGACAGGCTGGAATGCCGTAACATATCTGGACAGTAAAGAGTTTGTGTCTCGATGTACATTACTAATCAATGCTGTGGTTTCCATGGCTTGGAGTAGCGTCGTGTGTCAGCTTAAAGCAATTATCGTTATCGTTATTCGGCAACCCCCTTCATGTATGGGCCAATGGCCTTTTTTCATGAATAAACCTTTCGAGTTCGAGTTCGAGTTCGAGTTCTCTCTCTCTCTCTCTCTCTCTCCTCTCTCTCTCTCTCTCTCTCTCTCTCTCTCTCTCTCAAGGGCGGATGAAAAAAAGTATGTAAAGTGCTTACTGTTACCCTTCAAAAATAAAGATTATTCATTCATTCATTCATTCTCTCTCTGTCTGTGTCTGTCTGTCTCTCTCTCTCTCCCTGTCTGTCTGTCTGTCTGTCTCTCTCTGTCTCTCTCTGTCTGTCTGTCTGTCTGTCTGTCTCTCTCTCTCTCTCTCTCTCTCTCTCTCCTCTCTCTCTCTCTCTCTCTCTCTCTCTCTCCTCTCTCTCTCTCTCCTCTCTCTCTCTCTCCTATAGCCCAACATCAAAGCCTAATAATAATTTTCTCCCTCAGTACTATACTAGGCCTAGTTCACAGTTTGTTTTATAGGTTTATATTCACAAAACACACGAGCGGGCGCGCTCGCTCGCACGCACGCACCCATACACACACACTCACACTCACACTCACACGTGCGCGCGCGCGCGCACACACACACACACACACACACACACACACACACACACACACACACACACACACACACACGTCTGATACTATTTAATGGAAAGACGTTCAACTAAAGAACTAACTCTGTGTGGTGTGTGTGTGTGTGTGTGTGTGTGTGTGTGTGTGTGTGTGTGTGTGTGTGTATGCTTCTTCAATTTTAGCGTTTTTTCCACTTTAAGTGATACCAAAGTGTGTATGCGTGTGTGTGTACGCGTGTGTACGTGTGTGTGTGTACGTGTGTGTGTGTGTGTGTGCGTGTGTATGTGTGCGTGCGCGTGTGTGTGTACGCGCGCGCGCGCATGTGTGTGTGTATACGTGTGTGATTGTGTGTGTGTCTGTGTCTGTGTGTCTGTCACTGTGTGTGATTTCAGAATCAATTTGAGATTGATAGGCCCTAATTTTATGCACATGTTGTTGTTTTGTCTTCAGTTTGCATTGTTCATCCTGATCACATTCTCTATCCCTGCTGGCCGCTTTTGAGGGGGAGGATTTCTTACTGCTGAGGCCTCAGTTATTGAGCTAGGAGTATGAAAGAATACCAAAACAAGAAAGTGGATAGTATTACACCACAACAACAAACAACACAACCACATGCAGGCTGTACAACTGAAGCTGGCAAAACAGACTTGTACTCACAGACTGACTGCTGTGGCTTCCTTTCCTGGTGCTGTGAATGTTGTTAGCTGAAAGAGACAGTCAGTCAGTCACACCACAGAGATCTCTGTGTAAATGCTGTCTGTCTCCTCCATCCACACACAAGAAAGAGACAAACACTCAGTCAATCACACCACAAAGAGATCTTTGTCCCTGCTGTTTGTCCTCCACAACTGTTCAGACATGTAGGCTAGGCTAGGCTAGGCTAGCAGAGAGAAGTGGTGTTGGGACTCTCACATAAGTAGACAGGGGCCTAGGCGAGGCCAGTGATGCATAGGATAGGGACCTAGCCTACTGTAGGCTAGGCTACAGTATAGGCCTACTGAAACTAAGAAAGATAGGAGGGAGAATAGACTAGGCGAGAAGGCGTAGTCTAGGCTACTATAGTCCAAGAGCCAGTCTATGTAAAAGTACTAGAACCTTGTTTTCCGTCATAAAGTTTTTTTCTTTGGTGATTCTGCTTCCTCAGGGTCTCTAGACTTCATATCAGTCGGGGGCCAACTTGTATCTTATGGGCATAAGTTTTTCTGGTGGTTCAAATACACATACCCCTCTCATGCAAGAGTGATGGCTGAGCGACTCGTGGATGAGTCGACCTAGATTCGCGCAGGGGTGCCGACGCTAACAATGCCTCTCGCAGTGATATTACAGGCTGCGCCGAAAGATGCGCAGCGCGGCCTGCTTCCCCCCTAACTGATATGGACTCCGCTTGTTGGCCTAAGGAATGCGCTGCTAGCAGACGATGCTAGACACACCTGCTATGTGTACTGAAAACAAAGAGTTGAGCGTCAAATACACTATCACGAAAGGTCGCACGATGTGTTAATGGCCGGAAAATGAAAGACGAGTGTTTCTCTCTTCAACACCGGACCCATAAGTACTGAAATAAGTGTAGTTTACTGGTACTAGATCTATTGGAATGTTAATAGAGATCAGTCTGCGATGCCAGTGATCCACCAACACATGCAGCACTTTCACTTTCACTTTATTCTTTTACATCGAGGATAATGGGATAAGCACTCTTGTGCTTTTTTACATCCAGTCCTCGTATGTATGCAGTTTTGTAAATGTCATGTTCCCACCGGCACATGATGGCCTACTCTTACGAAAAGCGGAACAGGATTTAACGTGTGCGCAAGATGTTCTGCATGGTATTTTTTTTAGCTGTTTTATAAAACTATGCTCAGTGTTTTGAGAATTCTTGATGATTCATTTGGGTGGAGGGGGTAGAAAGAGAGTAGAGAGAAGAGGAGATATTTATGAGGTGGGAGGGGGAATGCAAAGCATATTTTGATATTAAAGAAGTCAGCCACTACACCCTACATCTAAACGCTTGTGTATAGATCTTCACGTTTGTGAGGACGTGATGCAATCATTCTGGTTTACACACACACACACACACACACACACACACACACACACACACACACACACACATACACACTGTCTCACTGTGACTCTTAGTACACACACTAATGTGATCTCTATTTCTTATTTTCAGACATGGAGTGTTTTTTTCTGTCAAAGAAAGAACCCAATTCTAATCAAATCTACACGGATAAGTAGTTTTCAGGAAGCAAGCCGGCAGCGAGATGATAAGACTCGGCCAAAGGCTTCCAGAAGATGCAGAGTTCATACTGTGTCACAAGAACTGTATGAGCACATAAATTATTGTTCCAAAGACCATATTCAGCGTCTGCTAAAAAAGAGAAAGACTGACGACCTCTCTGAAGAAGAACAGAAACGTCTTAGGGGCAGTACTAGTTCTTTTAATTTTCGTGAACATTGTTCTTTTCTGTAGGTATTTAGTTGATTTGTTAGTTAGTTACTTTATTAGCTTGTTAGTTAGTTAGTTAGTTAGTTAATTAGTTTGTGTGGTGTGTGTGTGTGTGTGTGTGTGTGTGTGTGGTGTGTGTGTGTGTGTGTGTGTGTGTGTGCGTGTGCGCGCGCGTGCAATGATGATTGACAATAACGATGATGATAGGCTAAAAAATGGTTTCCTTAGATCTCTCTCTCTCTCTCTCTCACTCTCTCTCTCTCTCTCTCTCTCTCTCTCTCTCTCTCTCCTCTCTCTCTCTAATGAATGAATGAATGAATGAATCCACCCTTGCCATATGGGCCTTTTCACAAAGCACGCTGACCCAGCTATTGAACTACCTCCAGGAAATCAAAGAAGGGGGTGTTCAGACAGTTGTCAACACACACAAAGAAAAGCGCCACACAGGCATCAAGGAGGATGCTGCTGACAAAGCAAAGATTCAGAGACACTGTCTACCGCATTGACATCCTGGACACCAGCAAACATCCTGACACAGGCCTCATCAACGTGTTTTCTGGCCGCGTCATTGATGACCCAACTGTCAATGTCCATGAGGCAGTAGAGGTGGGTGCTGCAGAACAATGGGCGTTTGAGGGTGGATGGCCTGCCAGTTTCCACCTCAAGCTCACAAAGAGAGTAAAGAACATGGCTGCAGTCATGAAAGTGACTATAAAACATTCTAAAGTGGACACAGCTATTGACATTGAATTCATATATGAACGCGTTCTTGGCATTATGGCGACTTCCAGGGAATCCATTTCTGTTGAGACCTTGTTTTCCCATGACCTAGCTCTACAACCTACAGCCCTTTTTGACGAGAATGGTGACATGAGGACAACTAGCAAGGCTGCTCTGAAGAACAAAATACAGATTCTGTCTGGTGTTCGCAACCAAGAACCTCCCACTGTTGTCATCCTAGATGGCTGTGCAATTTTGTGGACAGTACTTTGGCCTGCAGCTCCAGCTAAAGTCTCGGCTTTCATCACAGCCGCAGTTGCCAGCATTTTGCGACGAGTTCAGTCAGCACCAGTGTCACATGTGGTCGTCGACAGATACTACAAACTGAGCACAAAGTCATGCTGTCGAACCATCCGTCAGAAGGGGACTAGTCGTGTGAAGAACCTGACCGAAGAGTCTCCTCTGCCACAGCAAAGTGTCACGCTAAAAGTCACAGCCAACAAGGAACAACTGATACAAATGATCGTACATCGGCTTTGCAGCATGCAGCCTCCACCAGCAACAGATGTTGTCATCACTGGGCCAGACCCGCACACTATACACATGGGGTCTGGACTTCAGCAAGCCCCTCTGTATCACGAAGAAGCTGATGTGCTGATGGCGTTTCATGTCATCAACGAATCGTCATTAGGACAGAGGAACATCAGGGTTGTTTCTGATGGCACCGATGTACTCGTCATCTTGGCCCATCATCTCTACATGAAGACCAAAGGACTGTCCCAGAGTATGACTCTCACCATCGAGTCGTGCACATCCACACATAATGTCATAAATGTCAACGACGTTATCAGAAAGCATGCAACCATAATACCTATTCTGCTGGCAGCTCATGCACTGACTGGTTGTGACACAGTTTCTTCCTTTGCTGGAATTGGAAAGATGACAGTCCTCAAGAAGCTTGAAGTATTCTCTGATGAGCTGAAGCTTGGGAAGATGTCTGTACCTTTCCAGGAAATCTCTGAGTCATGCCTTCAGTTCACTGATCTGCTCTATGGGGACGAGTCAGGGGCCAATCTGAACACCGTTCGAGCCAACCTTTTCAGGAAGAGGATTGCTGGAAAGAGACACATTCCCCCGAAATGGAGTCCCCTTCCTCCAACGATGGCAAGTTTTCAGGCCCACATCAAACAAGCACACTTTCAGGCTGTGCTGTGGCAAGCTGCAGGGGAGCCATCTCCTCCTGAGCTGGATCCTGTTGACTAGGGATGGCTGTTACACCAGTCAACACTCAGCCCAGCCCCTGGACTTGATGATCAACTGCCAGCTCCTGATGACGTGCTCAATCTGGTCAGTTGCAGCTGCAAAACTGGATGCAGTACAGCATAGTGTACCTGCACCAAACTGTCTATCACCTGTACAGCCTTTTGCAAATGCGAAGGAACACTTGCTTGCAATAATCCAATGACTGTCGTTGTCCCACCCTATGAGGATACATGAACTGTCTTCAGACGCCCTTCAGCCACTCTTGCTGTGAGAACTACCAGCAGACACTGGAGAGTATTCCAGTGTTTTCTCCCAATTAAACAATTTAAGTGATTCCAAAACTTCGGTTTTTCAAGTGTATTGCGGATTAACATATTTCTGAAAACTTGGTTAATACTTTACATAGATGGCGGCCATCTTGATGTCTCTGAAGTAGCCATTTGTGACGCTCCACCACATAAAGAATCGCATTGCACTAGAGGTAATTTTTTAGTTATTGACATGCAAAAAACAGACTGAAAATCGAACAATTCTATCAAAAGTTACTACAATTTGAAATGATAGACTGCAGGAAATGTCAAAATGAGAAATGGACAATTTTAGCATCCTAATAGGTGGTCAGATTGAGGGGTTCGCTATTTTCAAAGCCCGTTTAAAGACAAAAGGAAACAGAATTATGCCTTGATATCTTACTACAAGGTAGAATAAGTGCTATAGTTTTATAATAAATCAAAATCTCAAAATCGACCACCTCACCCCCTCCTGCCTTTAATGGCTCCTAGCCGAAAAATGGATTATGTGCTAAGCGACTCACTTCGTGGTGGAGTGTCACATTTTATCCAATATTTGATATGTATTTCATCAAGTGTGATTACTTTTTCTTACATTGCATGCTATTTAGCCAAGTTTGTAGATTTTGTATGTCTTGAAATGCATGATACCCCTCACAACATCTTTCACTCTAATTCTACGGCGGCCATCTTGGATTTTCACTTCCAGACAAAAATGCCCAAAGTTTAGCGTCTGGCCCCCATCAGATTTGAAATCAGCAATGAAAACTCAGTTAGAATCACCAAAGAAAAAAACTTTATGACGCAAAACAAGCTTTTCCATCTGGCGCTCGGACTACTAGGCTTGCCTACAACCCTTGCACAGAGTTCTCAGGGGGGTGGGAGAGGGGGCATTACTCTTTTTTTTTTTTAAATTAGCCTAAAGGAGACCTTTCCTTTGGGCTATGAGAGCCAGGGACGAGACAAAGCTGATAGAAAACAGATGTGGAGCAGCCCTAATAATATAAAAGCGCCCCCCCCCCCCCCCCCCCCCCCAGCAGTGTGCCCCCTCACCTCTGCCATGCCAGGCTGTGTTTATCTTCCCTTCCATCAACACGGCAGGTCTCACAGACCACTGGACAGGGGAAATCTGCCAACAGTAATTAGGCCCTAGGCCTAGCTAAGTACACGTCGTAGGAGGGGGAAGGGGGGGGGGGGTGGATAGCCTAGTATAGTGGTGTCAGATAGCATTGCGCTGGCAATTTAACGACCCGGGTTCCAGTCGGTGGAGGAGATTTTTCTCCTGGAGTTATATTAACATCAGTGCTGACTTCACTCTTCCAAAAAATATTTCGGATGAGTCTTTAAACGAGGCCCCGTGTGCGAACGCACGCAAAAACATCTTGCGCACACGTTAAATCCTGTTCCGCTTATCCTAAGAGTAGGCCATCGTGTGCCGCTGGGAACAGATAACATTTACAAAACTGCATACACACGGGGACTGCATGTAAAAAGCACATGAGTGCTTATTCCATTATCCTCGATATAAAAGAATAAATAAAATCTAGTCAAATCAAATCTTCTGACACAGTACATCGTCGCAACGCAGTTCGCGCACACGTAGCACACGCAGTTGCGCACACGTTAAAACCCCGTTCCACTTTTCGGAAGAGCAGGCCATTGTGTGCCGGTAGGACCAGATGACAAAATTATATAAACCAACATCCCGAGGAAAAAAAAAAATAATGGGCAGGCGCTGCACTTGTGGCGACGGGCTCTCCCTCGGGTGAGCAGCCCGAAGAGGAATCTGCTGTAACAGAGTGATATAAAAAATATCTATATCTATCTATCTATCTATCTATCTATCTATCTATCTATCTATCTATCTATCTATCTATCTATCTATCTATCTATATATATATATATATATATATATATATATATATATATATATATATATATATAACTTGCAACGAATTGCGTCTGGTCGATGCCCCCCCCCCCCCCCCCCCAAATCAATCTGCCATCAGATGCGTCATTTGTTTTTTATACTAAGAAACGTATGAGGAGCTTCTAAAATGCTGAAGTGCATTATATTTGCATTGATTAAACATAATTATGTTGTTTTGCTTTTTTTTTTTACAAGGAGGGGGGGAGGGGCTAACGCAGTTCTCTCTCTCTCTCTCTCTCTCTCTCTCTCTCTCTCTTTGTCTCTCTCTCTGTCTCTGCCTCTCTCTCTCTCTGTCTCTCCCCCCCCTCCCCCCTCTCTCTCTCCCAGGCCTACCCAGTACTTTTTCCCATATAGTAGGCTAGGCCTATCATGTCACTGTTCCCACACTGTCTTCCCCCCCCCCCCCCCCCTCCTGCCCCACCTAAACCAATACTGTCCATCCCTCCTCCTTCCCCTTTAACCCCCCCCCCCCCCATCATGAACCCATGCTATTTTAATATAATTCCTCCCTCTGGAGCGCCTGCAACCCTCCTCCCCCTCTAAACCAATACCCCCCCCCCCCCCCCTGTGTGTGTGTGTGTGTGTGTGTGTGTGTGAGTGTGTGTGTGTTATTTTTATTTGAAGCATATAATGTTTGAACAACTATGAAATGTAGCATTCTTGTGTCTTTTGATTATAATTTGTATCAGTATTGTAATTGCCCTTCAGGAATGATTAAAGTGTTTTTTGACTTGACTTGACTTGACTTGTCTCCTCTGAACCAACCCCCCCCCCCCCCTCCCCTGCAGAGACGGTCTCACTGTTATCTTCTCTTGGTCATGCCAGTGTTGTGTCCTTAACTAAAAATCTTGTCCCTAATTGGCTCAACACATTTCACTGCTGCCAACCAGGTGTACAAGTAACTCAGATTATGTTCAAACTGCTTAGCAAAGCGGTTTTTTTTTTCTATCAACACAGAGGAAAACACCACCCAAACTAAGGGCACTCTAAAGATGTTATAACATTCAAACTCACATTTTCTCTATGTTGAGGGGATGGTTTTAACAACATTTTCTTGCAAGAAACCATACCTCTAACTCACCCAGACAATGAAGCGTACAGTGCGTGTTGTGCACGTGCTGACTGTCTTCAGGTCAGGGCGGCTTGAGCCTAGCCGTGTTTCTGGAGCAGTGCAGCCAAGCAGCCTGCTTTCTGTTCTTACCCACAGAGTAAAATAAGTAGGCCTAGGCCTAGATCTAGTATCTTTGGCCTAGGCTAGAGCATGGAGAGAGGGCCAGACCAACTAGTAGTAGCCTAGTAGGCACCCGTCAGTCTCGGAAGACTATGGAGTTGCGCTCTAGTCTTTAGAGCTCAAAGCCTGGGCATGTATGCATGGAGGGCAAGCTGTTACCCATGCAGCAGACCCCCCCCTCTCCACGGCACTGGAATGATCCATTGGAAAGGCAATGACCGATACGAATGGTTTCAGTACCGTCGCAGGAGCCACCAGAACGTTGCCATATACCTACAGCCCCAGCCGCTCTGGGACTCCAACTCCCCGATTTTTCCTCAGTGTGCATGCTGGTTTGTTATAATTTTGTCATCCGTTCCTACCGGCTCACGATGGCCTACTCTTCCGAAAGGCGGAACGGGATTTTAATGTGTGCGCAAGATGTTCTACGTGCATTCGCACACGAGGCCTCGGTTTCGAGTCTCATCCGAATGACTTTGACATTCAGTTCGATTTTTTCGTCAAACTGGGAAGAAAGGGCGAGGCTGGGTACGAACCCAGAAACTCACGGTTTACATATTGGCAGGCGAATGTCTTAAACCATCCTGCCACCAACTAGGCCTACCAGTCCGGAGCCGGAGGAAGGCCCTTACTATCACATTATATTGTAGGCTATTAGCCTATAGCCTAGGCTTTCTCACGCTGCTGTACAGTTGTGTGTGTGTGTGTGTGGGGGGGGCATATCCAAAACCTCACCATTGGTTAACCTGGGGAAGAGAAAAAATACTTGTTTTTTTCATCTGGCCCTTTACTTGCTCAGAGTAGGGACTGACATAACACAGAGAGAGAGAGAGAGAGAGAGAGAGAGAGAGAGAGAGAGAGAGAGAGAGAGAGAGAGAGAGAGAGAGCTTATTACCTAAGCTGAATATGCAAAATAGAATAAACAAATGAGTGCAAAACCTAAACAACCAGAAATCAAAGAAAACTAGAATTTAAAAAATAGTAGAAGAATAGCAGATTGATCTATTCTTTTATGTCCTGGGATTATAGGCTAGTCACATCCAAGGGGGCAGGATAGCTAAGTGGTCAGAGCACTCACTTTACCTCAGTCAAGTTAAGCAGCGTCAAGCCTGGTTACCAGTTGGATGGGTGACGCCTTGGCTTCAGTACAGTCCCCCAGTTCACCCAGTTGCAAATGGGTACCTGCCCTCTTTAGGGTCAGGGAAGGTAAAGTAGCGAGGGAGAGGAGATGGGCGCTGCCCTCAACATGCTGGCCCCTAGAGAATAGAGCTGGCAGTAGGCTTATACTAGCTAGCCTACTTATCGGTAATGCCGCTGCCCTGTGAGGTGGCACGCTGGACGGTACGTACCGCAAGGGACATTACATAGGCTAACTGCCTAGTTCACCAAAAAATCATCCCTGACGATTTCACAGTGGTGAAGAACAAGAGGGGCCAGGCAGCGGTATGGACGTTCTGGGGGTTGAAAAAACGAAAATCCGCCAATCAATTTTTTTTTTGGTATTTTGTACCACTGTATGTCACAGCAGATTTCTCTGCGTGAAATTCGGGCTGCTTTCCCCGGGAGAGCGCGTCGCCACATGTGCAGCGCCTACCCATTTTTTTTTCTTTTTCCTGCATGCAAGTGTATTTGTTTTCCTATCAGAGTGGCTTTTTTCTACAGACTTTTGCCAGGGTCAGCCCCCTTGTTGGCGTGGGTTCTTTAACGTGTGCTAAATAGTGATGTGTAACACACGGGACCTCGGTTTATCGTCTCATCCGAAAGACTAGCGCCCAGACCACCACTCAGGGTCTAATAGATAGGGAAAAAGTTTTGGGCCCAAACGGGGTACGAACCACCGCACACCTCCGACCCGGACTTTTTGCTTTCTAGGCAAGGCGCGTGACCACCTAGACCACCGATCCCCAAGAGATTGACGAGAAAGTTGCTGTGTGCAGACAGGCTGATCTTTCTCAAGAGAAATTGGGATTGAACAGTGAAAACAGCATGTCTAGTCTACATGTTTAGGTTCTGCTGAGTTAGCGTATCCTGCTGTAGTGTCTGCTTGATAGGGATTAATGTTGAGGTTCCTAATATAACTCCTTATTTATTTATTCTTTTATATCAAGGATAACAGAATAAGCAATCATGTGCTTTTTTTCATCCTTAGAGAGAGAGAGAGAGAGAGAGAGAGAGAGAGAGAGAGAGAGAGAGAGAGAGAGAGAGAGAGAGAGAGGAGAGAGAGAGAGAGAGAGAGTATGTGTAATTGTGAAAAATTGAGAGACTGAGATTTGATTATGTTATAATATTAAGGGATAGTGTTTCATGTTTGCACTGAATAAAGGCAACTGCACTTGAATCTGAATTTAAGTTCATCGTTTAAAAAAGAACATTAAAAATATGTTCATACCTTCTCTCTCTCTCCTCATCTCTCTCTCTCTCTCTCTCTCTCTCCTCTCTCTCTCTCTCTCTCTCTCTCTCCTCTCCTCTCTCTCTCTCTCTCTCTTCTCTATCTCATCTCTCCTCTCTCCTTCCGCTTTTCGTAAGAGTAGACCATCATGTGCCGGTGGGAACAGATGACATTTACAAAACTGCACACACGGGACTGGACGTAAAAAAAGCACAAGTGTGCTTATTCCGTTATCCTCGATATAAAAGAATAAATCAAATCAAATCAAATCAAATCAAATCTCTCCTGCTTTGCACTGGGACAAATCTCCTCCCATTTTTCTTTATTCATATTGTGCAACCTTGTACGTCATTGTCAACTGCTACAGCGCATTTTGTTATGGTCAGGATTGGTCAGCAAGACTCCGCATGACATACTGTCAGATACAACGCGATACACCAGAACAAAAAACCCGTATGATCCAAAATTACCGGTAAAAACCTGGTATGGTCTTCTGTACCCAGCTCTACTAGAGAAGCTACTCTCCCCAAAAGTCCTTCGATGAGACTTTATAAACCGAGGCCCCCGTGTGCGCACGCACGCAGAACATCTTGCGCACACGTTAAAATCCTGTTCCGCTTTCGTAAGAGTAGGCCATCGTGTGCCGTGGGAACAGATGACAATATTTACAAAACTGCATACACACGGGACCGGATGAAAAAAAGCACATGATTGCTTATTCTGTTATCCTCGATATAAAAGAATTAAAAAAAAAAAAAAAAAAAAAAAAAGAGGTCTCTGATGCCTCGCTCCCCTAGTTTAGGCTACAACCTAGGTTGTGGGACACCTTTACCTTTTTTTTTACCATTACCAACAGCCAAAGGAGAAGTAGGGGTGGTAGGAAAAGGGAGGAGGGGGAGGGAAAGAGCAAACAGAGATGGGGGAGGTGTCAAAACTGCACCTGTTGAACCCTCCTTATTTCTCTTCCAGCCACCGCCAC
>CM060346.1:36241557-36254057 GCA_030674155.1 Stramonita haemastoma | reverse complement strand
CTATATTACCACCACACACATAGCGGACGCCAACCCTAACACCAACCCTCCCTTCCTAAAAGGAAAAAAACAACATTCTGTTGCTCAAGCCGCCTAGAAATCCCCCAAGCATTCATAATGAAACCGTGCAATGCATGCTGTGCACGTGCTGAAGTTCAGGTCAGGTCACGGCGGCTTGTTTCTGGAGCAGCCTTCCTTGTGTCTGGGGACAGACACAGTGGTGTAGAGCATGGAGACAGATCTAGCAGACTACCTCAGTGCCTTCAAAACAAACAAAAACAACAACAACAACAAACAAACAAACAAAAAACCCCAAAAAAGGCGCAATAATTAAAGAGCAAACATGAGAATATGACGAGGTTAAATGACTGAAAACATCAATCCACCACCATCTATCATCAAAATAAGTCCCATAAAACATATGTTTTTGAACAAAAAACCCCAACTCACACATATATGAATAGAACATTTCTCAATATGGATGAGAGAGAGAGAGAGAGAGAGAGAGAGAGAGAGAGAGAGAGGAGAGAGGAGAGAGAGAGAGAGAGAGAGAGAGAGAGAGAGAAAGGAACGAACACAGGAGAAAACTAATACCTAAGCTGCATATGCAAAATAAAACGAACCAATGAAATGCCAAACATTAACAACCAGAAATGAAAGAAAATTAGAATTTACATGGTGGCGTTCTCCATCTGCCAAACCCGCGTGTTTGGCTTCCAATAATGACCACGGCAGGAGGAACCCCTCTGACTCCTGCATAGTATAGCCCTGCTGGTTGTCTGGAGTGTGCCCACAGGTAGCCTGCTGAACTAAGGGGCCTGTCTCTTCTGGTTGCTTGCCGACTTCTTTCCCCAGCTAGCATGGTTGCAGCCCCAAACTGCACTTTCTTCCTTGTATGTTGTCGTAACAAGCTGTGGAGAGGAAGAGCCCGAAACAGCGACACAATTCTCTCCTGCCGATCTCCCTGTGGGATTCCGGTTCAGGGAGAAATTGCTTGTCAAGCAGCACACGCGGCTGTTGTCATCATCTCGGGATAGCTCAGTGGCCAGAGCGATCACTTTCCCCCGGCCAAGGTTAAGCAGCGCCGAGCGTGGTTGCCAATTGGATGGGTGACCGTTTGCACGTCTTGGCTACAGTACAGTTCCCCCAGTTCACCCAACTGTAAATGGGTACCTGCCCTCTTTAGGGTCAGGGAAAGTAAAGCAGCGATGGAGAGGAGATGGGCGCTGCCCTCAATATGCTGGCCCTTAGAGAAGCTGAGGTCTCTGACGCCTCACTCCCCAACGACCACACAGGTTATGGGACACCTTTACCTTTTGTTGTTGATGGACTGACTGTGAATGGTCACACCACTGTGTCCACACTGCAGAAAGCCTTCCTTCCTACCGTAAGTCAGTCAGCCCGCAGGCAGGGAGCGGAGAAGAGGCTGCTGCTTGTTTCTCCTGCTTCTTACTTCGGGAGGACAGTCTTCTTTATATATATATATATATATATATATATATATATATATATATATATATATATATATATATATATATATATATATATATATATATATAGCCGAGAAGAGGCTGCAGATTGTTTTCCCTGCTTCTTACTTCGGGAGGAAAGTCTTCTTTGACATTATATACAGTTGCCAGTTTGAGTTTTCTTGCAGTGCTCAAGACCAGTTCTGTGTGTGTTTTTGACTGGAATTTGACCAAAATTGCCTTACCCACGCTATACGCACCTTCTATCAACCAAGTTTTCGGGCACCTTCTATTAACCATGTTTTTGGCTATCTTTAAATCGATTATAATTATGTCACAACTGCTCCGAAACTGCTGAAGAAAAAGAGACTCTACCATTGGCCCTGATTTTCTGCAGCTTCCAGTCTCTCCTTCAGATGTGGGATCTTTTCATGTAGCGAAGCATTCTCCTCCTTCATTTCACAGCAAATGTCGTTCATGGCATCCACGTCGCATTGTAAAGTGTCACACCTGTCATACAGTTCGCTCACCTGCCCCACAAGTTTCTTTTCCATGTCTTCCAGTTTCCAGTCGATGTGGGATGATAGTGTGTCCTGTGATGCCTGAAGTGGGGGATTGCTGTTGCCATTTCTTCCACGGTAGCATCAGTCAGTCCATCTTCTCTGTTTGTTTGTGGAGGGGACAGTGTTGTTGACTATTGCTTGTCAACTTGCAGATCAGCGAAAAGTATAAAGGATCTGTGCATTGGTAGAAAAGTTGAATCATCACACATGCCCCTTACATTTGTGTTTCAGACAGAAAGAGAACAATGCAATACAAAACAACAACAACAAGGTAGAAAACTTATTTGGAATGAAGATAAGAAGGATAAATTTTTAAACTCTATTTCATCATCAGGTTTCCATGACCATATAAATGAAGCATTCAGATGATCGATTAGGATGTTGACAGAGCGTTGCACCTGTTTAATGATCATGTAAATAACGCTGCACCTGTTTAATGATCATGTAAATAACGCTGCACCTGTTTAATGATCATGTAAATAACGCTACCACCTGTTTAATGATCATGTAAATAACGCTACACCTGTTTAATGATCATGTAAATAACGCTGCACCTGTTTAATGATCATCTAAATAACGCTGCACCTGTTTAATGATCATCTAAATAACGCTGCACCTGTTTAATGATCATCTAAATAACGCTGCACATGTTTAATGATCATCTAAATAACGCTGCACCTGTTTAATGATCATCTAAATAACGCTGCACATGTTTAAAAAGTTAAAGTCTGTCCCGAGCCTAAGGCTCATCAGGCCGGTGCTTATCCCGGTTTCTGTGGCGTTAAGGACTGAGAGTCATAGACTCCCCCCTGGATAGGACGCCAGTCTATCGCAGGGTTAACCCCCAACACAAGGTTGGTACCCCTTTTACACCTGGGTGGGATGAGAAAATAGGTGTAAAGTGCCTTTTCCAAGGGCACAACGCCATAGCCGAAAGCTGGGATCGAACCCGCAACCTTTAGATTACGAGTCCAACGCCCTAACCACTAGACCACAGCGGGCGGCTTTTTACACAGGGATGGTGTCTAAACACGACATGTGTTCATGCTGGGATTTTTTTTTTTAAACCTGTGTAAAAAACGGGGAGTTGAGTCCCCAGGGCGGCTCGGGAATATATATATATATATATATATATATATATATATATATATATATATATATATATATATATATATATATATATATATATATATATATATATATATATATTCCCGAGCCGCCCTGGGGACTCAACTCCCCGTTTTTTACACAGGTTTAAAAAAATATATATTTATATATATATAAATATAAATATTTATAAATATATATATATATATATGATAGGTTGGCCTGCACTTGTGGCGATGTGCTCTCGGGGAGAGCAACCTGAATTTCACGTGGAGAAATCTGCTGTGATATAAAGTGGTCTAAAATAGAATAGGAAAAAAAGCAGCAGCAAGACTATAGAAAGAGTAGGGGCGGGATAGCTCAGTGGTCAGAGCGCTTGCTTTCCCCAAGTCAAGTTCAGCAGCATCGAGCCTGGTTAGGCTACCAGTTGGATGGGTGACCGTTTGCGTGCCTTTGCTTCAGTACAGTTCCCCCAGTTCACCCAGCTGTAAGTGGATACCTGCCCTCTGGTTAAGCAGTGAGGGAGAGGAGATGGGCGCCGTCCTCAATAGGCTGGCCCCCAGAGAAGCTGTGGTCTCTGACGCCTCGCTCCCCTACGACCGCCTAGGTTATGGGGGGCCTTTACCTTTGGAGTCGAAGAACTTGTAGACGCCTCTTTAAGTCCAAAGCGCTTTTGGTAGGCTAGGCTAAATTGCAGCGCGAAACTGCAGAAGACTGGTGCAGGCAGGCAGCACTAATATTATAACACTCTGCTCACCCTCCCCTTACATTACTGGTTGTTATTGTTGTTGTTGTGAAGGATTTGAATACAAGCCCTTTGAGTTATTTGCTTTATAAGATTCAGTGATACTGACATTTCTGTTATCATTATTATTTTTTATATTATTATTATTATATCATCATCATCATCATCATCATCATCATCATCATTGTTATTATTTGTATCATAATTAACATAATTTTTTCGAGCTTCCAGTTCTAATCAATAATAACAACATGGATACAGATTTGACTTCAAAGAAACCACATTAAATTTTACTGGCTATGTCTGAAAGAAAGCCTGGGATGGTGGTGGGAAAAGTGACAAGGAAAGAGGAAGACAGACAGACAGAGACTGGTAGGGGATGGAGATAGAGGGAAGAGCAGAGAGAGCAACCCCAACCACAGAAATCATCATGGATGCTTCAGTCAGTCAGTAGGAAAGAGGAAGACAGACAGAGACTGGTAGGGGATGGAGATAGGGGGAAGAGCAGAGAGAGCAACCCCTACCACAGAAATCATCATGGATGCTTCAGTCAGTCAGTAGGAAAGAGGAAGACAGACAGAGACTGGTAGGGGATGGAGATAGGGGGAAGAGCAGAGAGAGCAACCCCTACCACAGAAATCATCATGGATGCTTCAGTCAGTCAGTAGGAAAGAGGAAGACAGACAGACAGAGACTGGTAGGGGATGGAGATAGGGGGCAGAGCAGAGAGAGAGAGAGCAACCCCAACCACAGAAATCATCATGGATGCTTCAGTCAGTCAGTAGGAAAGAAGAAGACAGACAGACAGAGACTGGTAGGGGATGGAGATAGGGGGCAGAGCAGAGAGAGCAACCCCAACCACAGAAATCATCATGGATGCTTCAGTCAGTCAGTAGGAAAGAGGAAGACAGACAGAGACTGGTAGGGGATGGAGATAGGGGGCAGAGCAGAGAGAGCAACCCCAACCACAGAAATCATCATGGATGCTTCAGTCAGTCAGTAGGAAAGAAGAAGACAGACAGACAGAGACTGGTAGGGGATGGAGATAGGGGGCAGAGCAGAGAGAGCAACCCCAACCACAGAAATCATCATGGATGCTTCAGTCAGTCAGTGGTTCCTGCACAACTCCACGTGAGGCATTTCAAGTTTGTACTGATGCCTTTCTCACACTCCACAGGATATCCATACCTGTGCGAACACACGCGGGACATCTTGCGCACACGTTAAATCCTGCTCCGATTTCCAGAAGAGTATCCCATTTTGTGCCCCTCCGATCATATCAAACTTGACAAAACTGCATACACAAAGGGACTGGATGTAAAAAATAAAAAGCCCATGAGTGCTTATTCCATTATCCTGGATAAAAAAAAAAGAATAAAAGATAAACACACACACACACACACACACACACACACACACACACACACACACACACACACACACCACACCGCGCAAAACACTGAAACTTTAATGCCTATCGGTCTATGGCCATAATACATTTCAAGGTACAAGGGTGGAAAGAGGAAAAAAAAAAACCCCAACAAACCAACCAAGAAGCCCACTCAGTCATAACTTCTCACAGTCTTTGTTTAGACCTTGGCAACACAAAAAATATTCACCCATACATGTATCATATTTTCTTAAACAGGAATAAAGTGGTGACCGAGACAAAAATGCTACAGGCACAGTCAAGATGTCTTCATTCATTAATCCTGCTTCTTAGAAGACCACCAGAGTCCAATATCACCCAGAAACAAAACTGATAATGAGGTAATACTTGATATTGTCGCTGCCCTCTCCCATAAGATAAACATTAAGTACAACATAGCCTACATGGAATTGGTTGAAATTAATCTATTCACATACTGTGGGGTTTATTGTTGTTTTTTTCAGAAAGTCCCTACTTAGTACAATTTTGCCATCCAATAGTTGATACAATGCAATCACATTTTGTTATGAATATGCAAAAACAATAACAGTTACATATTGTGCATAGCATTTGATGTCATGAGAAGGACAACAGGGCATATTATCGTTTCAGAACAAATAGCCACCGATTGCCTGCACATTGTATTCAGTAAAATAAAACCCAATGGGGAGTAGCATGCAAACAGCTTAAAGTCAGACTGTTGTATTCAGAATTTCTCCTCTGAGCATCATCACACACACACACACTGACACCAACACCCCTCACACACACACACACGCGCACACACACACACACACACACACACACACACACAAAGGTGCACCGCACACATGCACGCACTCATGCCTGCACGCAGGCAACGCACGCACATACTGCATACCCGGACACTGGGTGTAAAAAATATTTTAAAAAAAGAAGCACAAGTGCTTATTCCATAATCCTGGAAAAAAAATCACACACACACACACACACACACACATGTAGGCACGCACGTGCTGCGCGCGGGCAAACACGCACACAGATACAAACATGCGCGCACGCGAGCGCTCACACACGCACACACACTTACAGAGCCATATACACCCACGCACCCTCGCTCTCGCATGCACGCGCGCGTGTGTGTGTGTGTGATATTTTATTTGAAGTTGGGCTATCTTAGAAGGTTTAGACCAATATGAAATGTAGCTAGGGGCCTACCTTGTCTTTCGCGATTAATTGTATCAATATGCCCGTCAGTAATGAAATTGCCGTTGATAGGATAATAAGTGTTTTTGACTTGACTGGTGGTTGATTTAAATTCTGTGTAATTGTCAGTTGATGTTTCGAATCTTCGCTTTGCAGAAATATCATTTCGCTGTACCATTGCGAGATTCTGGCACATTTGAATGTCTGCTATGCCCGGCCTACTCTAGGCTAGGCCTATTGCCTGTCGTGGCTGCTGTGCATGTAATCTCAGAACATATTATAGGCCTAACAAACACTAAGTACCATTATCTGTCAAGGCTTCCGATTGGTCAGCACTGACCAACCACTGTTTTTCATTTAGACTACCGCGAAAAGAAAAACAAGATGGCGAACAACATGTGAGTTTAATGATAGGATGGAAAACAATTCATGAGTGAAAAACAATTGTGACATTAACAGAGTGCTAGAGTTTAAATGTGGCGTTTACGAAGGATTTTTTCTATGTCACTCCATTAAAAATAAGGGATTTGCTTTCTGCATTGTTCACTGGGTGAAGGTAGGTAGGACAAATGTGATAATTTAAAAAACATGATAAGGCCTGTTTATTAGGTGCCAGCTCCCATATAGGAAGGTATCGAATTTTGATGGTGTCCGGTTGTTTAGAGATCAGAAGACAAAAATAAAAATGCAGCTAAAATTATCATCTCAAGTTTGTACAGATCTCTGTAAGATGGCTGGAGGAAGGGAGACAAATCACCTCTTTTTTCACTTCAAGGGCACTGGCTTGAGTGTCTCCCTTTAAATAAAAACCTGGAATTTAACTCTGACAAGTTTATCTTGTTTGAAGTTACATTATTCTTATTCTAAAATAAAATGTCAAAACAAGATTTCTCACTAAATTTGTTAAAAGTTAGGAACTCGTGCAACCCCCCCCCAAAAACAACAACAGCAACAACAACAACAACAACTAATGACAGTTATATACTGAACTCTCTGTGTCTCTCTCTCTGTCTGTCTGTCTCTCTCTCTCTCTCTCTCTCTCTCTCTCTCTCTCTCTCTCTCTCTCTCTCTCTCTCTCTCTCTGTGTTTGTGTGATTGATCATGCATGCATACTGGTATAATGAAAAAAAAACCTTATACTTCTGCTTTTAATCTCCTTTGGGTTTTTGTTGTTTTTTTGGATTTGGTTTCTTTTGTTGCTGTTTTTTTTTTCTTTCTTTAGTTTTTTTTTTTTTTTTTTGCGTGAATATGTGGGTTTTGGGCTGATTTGACTATTATGATGTATCTGTATTGGATTTATTTCATTATTATAATGTGTACCTTAGGGCGGGGACTAGAAGATGTGAAAAAAGCACATTGGTGCTTATTCATTATCCTTGAAATAAAAAAAAAAGGATCTTTCTCTCTCATCAAGCAGATTAATTATTTGATTTTTTTTTTTATAAAGTTCTGTTCTTTAATTAAACTTGTACTTAAAGTCTATTCTTTCCCTTATAGCATGTACTGATGTAGGCAATTGATGTGCACACATGTGTTCTTCTCATTGGTTTAATGTCCATTCACTACAAGGTGATTGATTTAGACAATGGTGCATTCACATTAAGAATGTACTGAACAGGGGATGAGGGGAAAGGTGACAGAATGAAGAATGTAATTGATGATGATAAGTTTATAAAATTTCATTTACAATAACTGTCCTACTGGTGACTGGCAAATTAAATACTTTCTGCAACTGATACTAGGATATGTGACTCAGAATCATACAGAACACTTGGGATATTTCCATATTTTTTTCTTAGATCTGTCCCTTAGCTTTTATTCGACGCAATGAGCCCAGGGCAATCAAACAATATATGATGGACTGATGTAATATTTTTAGCAGAACAAATGCAAAAAACATTTTTTGAATAGTTAGTTTTCCAAGCATTTAGACGTAGTTTATGAATGATAATTTATTAGGAACGAAGGTGGCAGGATGGTTAAGACGTTCACTTGCAAACAAGTAAACCATGAGTTTCTGGGTTGTACCCAGCCTCGCCCGTTCTTCCCAGTTTGACGAAAAAAATCAAACTAAATGTCAAAGTCATTCGGATGAGACTAAAAACCAAGGCCCCATGTGCGAACGCATGCAGAAATCTTGCGCACATGTTAAAACCCCATTCTGCCTTTTGAAAGAGCAGGCCATCATATGCCGGTAGGAGTGGATGACAAAATTAAAAAAACAAAAACAGCAGGCACACAGGTGTCATGTTTAGACACCATCCCAGGAAAAAACTGTTATTACCGACAAACAAAGTATTGAACAACTGCTTTTTGCCACACACTCAATCTCAAATACAGTCTTCTGTTCACAGACAAAGAAACGCATTGTAATCAACCGATCAAGACATCAGACTCTCCTTTTCACCCTGAAGATGCTAGTGACTCAGGTTGGTGTGTTTGCAGGATGGACAGACAGACAGACAGACAGCGGCAGAGTGAGCAGCTCAATCACAGTCCATGACACTGGCTGCACTGTAACTGTAAGTCACTGCTGTACCAGTACAGCATGTGGCAAGGTATGTGTGTGATTTGGGGTCAGTTGAAACTTCTGCCTGTCTCTCCTGGTGTGTGCGTGTGCGTGCGTGCGTGCGTGCGTGTGTGTGTGTGAGAGATTCTTTTATTTTGGAGATAATGGAATAAACACTCCTGTGCTTGTTTACATCCAGTTTCTGTGTGTATGCAGTTTCATAAATTTTGCCATCTGTTCCCACCAGCACACAATGGCCTTCTCACAAAAAGTGGAACAGGATTTAAAGTGTGCGCAAGGTGTTCTGCGTGCGTTCGCACACAAGCATCAGTTTGTAGTCTCATCTGAAGGACTTTTGGGGAGAGTGGAGTCAGCACTGATGTTAACTCCAGGGGAAAAAAAACCCTTGAACGGGAATCGAACCTTGGTTGTCAATTGCGAGCGCAGTGTTCTGACCACGAGACTATCCCGTCGTCCCCCCCCCCCTCGTGTGTGTGTGTATGTTTGTGTGTGACCATGTGTGTGTGTTTGTTTGTGTGTGTCACTGTGTGTTTGTGTGTTCATGTTAGTGTGTGTGTGTCACTGTGTGTGTGTGTGTGGCCTTTGTATGGTTGTATGTTCATGTTAGTCTCTGTGTGTGTGTGTATGTGTGAGAGAGACTGACTCTGTGTTTTGTGTATGCGCATGCGTCTGTGTCTGTGTGTGCACGCGTGTCTGTGTGTGTGTGTGTGGTGTGTGTGTGTGTGTGTGGTGTGCGCGCGTGTGTGTGTGGGTGTGTGGATGTGATGTGTGTGTTGTGGTGTGGTGTGGTGTGTTCTGTTGTGTGTGTTGTGGTCTGGTACGTGTGTGCGTGTGTGTGTGTATGTGTGAGTGTGTGTGCGTTATGTGTGTCTGTGTTTGTGTCATTTGTGTGTGTGTTTGTTGTTGTTGTTGTCTATATATGACCAAGAATGTATGGCAGAACCAATCCCTCACCTGTCAGCAAAACCCAAGTACACAGAGCTGTGGCGGCCCTGCCCTGTTGTATGGTTCAGAACCCTGGATCCTGTACTGTCGTCAGCTGATCAAGCTGTTGGAGCGCTTCCATCAACGCTGCCTTCCTTCCTTCCATCAACGCTGCCTTCCTTCCATCAACGCTGCCTTCCTTTCTTCCATCAACGCTGCCTTCCTTCCATCAACGCTACCTTCCTTCCATCAACGCTACCTTCCTTCCATCAACGCTACCTTCCTTTCTTCCATCAACGCTACCTTCCTTCCATCAACGCTACCTTCCTTCCTTCCATCAACGCTGCCTTCCTTCCATCAACGCTACCTTCCTTCCTTCCATCAACGCTGCCTTCCTTCCATCAACGCTACCTTCCTTTCTTCCATCAACGCTACCTTCCTTCCATCAACACTACCTTCCATCCTTAATAATAATAATAATAAATGGAACTTATATAGCGCTATATCTTGCAAAAACAAATCAAAGCGCTTGCATTCAACCAATTCTTGCACATGCAGCCAACAACAATTAAAAAATTTTAACGAAGTCAATGCACACGCACGCACGCACACACACACACACACACACACACACACACACACACACACACACACACACACACACACACACACACACACACACACACACACAGAGTATAAACACACATAGAGTATAAACACTTTGGCAGGGCGGTGGATATTTCGGCTGTTGAGAGCAGGGGCAGATGATGAAACAGGATAGGAAAGTCTTAGCTTTGAAATAAGTGGGTCTTGAGGCTGGATTTAAATGTGTCATAGGTAGGCTTTTTACGAAGGGAGAGAGGGAGGTTGTTCCAGATCACTGGACCAGAAACAGAGAAAGAGCGACGGCCAACAGTGGATTGATTGAATCTAGGTATTTGTAAGCGCAGGGTATCTGCAGCAGAGCGGAGGGAACGAGAAGGAGTGTACGGGTAAAGACATTCACAGAGGTAGGAGGGTGCTGTTTTGTAAAGACATTTATAACAGAGAGTACTGATCTTATAGTTTACTCTCTGTGGCACAGGCAGCCAGTGGAGAGATTGCAAGAGAGGAGTAATGTGCTCAGATTTTTTCTTTCTGAGGACCAGTCGAGCTGCGGAGTTTTGTATACGTTGAAGGGAGTGGATAGATGATGCTGGCAGACCAGCCAAAAGAGAATTGCAATAGTCCAGACGTGAAAGAATCAGAGACGTGACGAGTTTAGATGTTGCATCAGTGGACAGGTACTTTCGAATTGCACTAATACGTCTTAATTGATAATAGCATGACTGGCAGGTCTGGGTGATGAATTTTTGCATGGATAGTGTGTTGTCGATTACAACCCCTAGATACTTTACAGCAGTGGAAAGAGTGACTGAAGTATTGCCGAATTCTACTGAAGCTGTAGTAATGGAAGAAAGTTTGTGTTTGGTGCCTACCAGCATGGCTTCAGTTTTATCTGCATTTAGCTGTAATTTATTCTGTATCATCCAGTTTTGGATATCTTCAAGGCAGTAGGACATATTTATCAAGAGAGAAGGTAGATTTTCAGGAGTATCACAGCTTAGAATCTGAGAGTCATCGGCATAGAAATGATAGTTGATTTGATGACGGTTTATTATATGTGACAGTGGAGCAGTGTATAGAGTGAAAAGAACAGGGCCCAGAACTGATCCCTGCGGGACCCCACATTCCAGTTTGACAGGTTTGGATTGAATCTTGTTTACTGCAACTGTTTGGAATCGATCGGTAAGGTATGAATTAAACCATGTGAGAGCTGTGCCTGTGATGCCAAACGTTTTTTGAAGACGAGAGAGAAGAATTGAGTGGTCTATAGTGTCAAAAGCTGCAGATAGATCGAGAAGAGTGAGAAGGGATATTTTTCCTGTATCAGAAGCGTGTAGAAGCGTGTTTAAGGTGTGCACTAGGGTGGTTTCAGTGCTGTGGTTGGCGCAATAGGCAGACTGGAAAGGCGGAAGGAGGCTATTGGAATGAAGATGGCTGTTGAGTTGTCTGAGAACGACTTTTTCAAGGACTTTTGAGATAAAAGGTAGGTTAGAAACAGGTCTATAGTTCTTCAGAATGTTAGGGTCGAGATCGTGCTTTTTTAGTAGAGGTGTGACTATAGCGGTTTTGAGAGCTGGTGGAAAATTTCCTGAAAGAAGTGATGAATTTACTATTTTCGTGATCGTAGGTATTAGCTGTGGAATGCACTGAGTGAAAAGGGAAGCGGGTACAGGATCGAGATCGCATGATTTTATGGTCATTTCTCTGAGAATTGTCTGAATTTCTTTCTCGGTTGTTGGACGGAAGAAAAGGAGAGGAGTGCCTGTAAATTGGGGATCAGGAGGCACAGGTTGGAAAGAAGTTTGATCCAGTTTGGAACGAATGTTGCGGACTTTGTCAGAGAAGAAAGAAGAAAATATAGCGGGAAGTTCAGAGTGGCTATGGACAGTAGGAAGAGGGCTTGCCTTTGTAGATCCAAGAAGAGTTGAGGTGAGGGAAAAAA
>CM060346.1:36229057-36236557 GCA_030674155.1 Stramonita haemastoma | reverse complement strand
GAGAGGTCAGTGTGGTATTATCCAATGTCAGTACAGTCTGGGTTGAGAGGTCAGTGTGTTATATAATCATCCAATGTCAGGACAGTCTGGGTTGAGAGGTCAGTGTGGTATTATCCAAAGTCAGTACAGTCTGGGTTGAGAGGTCAGTGTGGTATATAATCATCCAATGTCAGTACAGTCTGGGTTGAGAGGTCAGTGTGTTAATATCCAATGTCAGTACAGTCTGGGTTGAGAGGTCAGTGTGTTATATAATCATCCAATGTCAGTACAGTCTGGGTTGAGAGGTCAGTGTGTTAATATCCAATGTCAGTACAGTCTGGGTTGAGAGGTCAGTGTGTTATATAATCATCCAATGTCAGTACAGTCTGGGTTGAGAGGTCAGTGTGTTATATAATCATCCAATGTCAGTACAGTCTGGGTTGAGAGGTCAGTGTGTTAATATCCAATGTCAGTACAGTCTGGGTTGAGAGGTCAGTGTGGTATATAATCATCCAATGTCAGTACAGTCTGGGTTGAGAGGTCAGTGTGGTATTATCCAATGTCAGGACAGTCTGGGTTGAGAGGTCAGTGTGGTATTATCCAATGTCAGGACAGTCTGGGTTGAGAGGTCAGTGTGGTATTATCCAATGTCAGGACAGTCTGGGTTGAGAGGTCAGTGTGTTATATAATCATCCAATGTCAGGACAGTCTGGGTTGAGAGGTCAGTGTGGTATTATCCAATGTCAGTACAGCCTGGGTTGAGAGGTCAGTGTGTTAATATCCAATGTCAGTACAGTCTGGGTTGCAGAACTCCTTGTGTGTTGTGGCCAGAGTCGCCCCTCTCCTCTGTTCAATTCTTTGTCATCCCACATAATCCTCTTTAGTTTGAGAACAGCTCAACGTCTGACGTCAGCTGACTACCCCGCCCCTTGTGCCCTGGTTTTGTTGTTGTTTTTTATCTGTGAGGTCTACCCCTGGATCAGTTGTAGAATCTGACAGGCTTTTCTTTTTAGGAATCAAGCTGATTTGGATTGTTGTAGACATAAACGTTTCTGTTTCTTAGCTTTTTGATTCAAAATGCTTTTGAACTGTCAGATACATGTTTTGTAAAATCCTTTTGAATAGATTAAATGTTCAGTTGCCTTGAAGATAGTACTGGTTTTGAATACTTCAGTATATTTCTTGCTGATATATATATATATATATATATCTATATATATATATCTATATATATCTATCTATATATATCTATATATATATATCTATATATATCTATATATATATATATATATTTTTTTTAAAGTATTCATGACTTTTCAGGGTGTGGTCAGGCTGGTCACTGTTCAGTAACATGACTCTGTCCAGTACGAATCAGAAATTCTC
Organism: Stramonita haemastoma; assembly: GCA_030674155.1. NCBI lineage: Eukaryota > Metazoa > Mollusca > Gastropoda > Neogastropoda > Muricidae > Stramonita > Stramonita haemastoma. Next base: position 36,235,195 of record CM060346.1, on the reverse strand, counting down.
TCCAGCAGTCTGCAGGATATTGGTACCAGCTGTTAGCTCCCTCATGGAGTTTTTAGCTAGCAAGAACCAGGGACTCACGATAAATAAATGAATGAAAATTTGAAAGAAGAACTCGACACAGAGACAGACACAGAGAGAAGCACGCATGCATGCACACACGCACACTCAGACCACACACACACACACACACACACACACACACACACACACAGATACACACACAGCAAGACATTTTGACAGGTATGTTGTTGAATGTTTAGAATTTGTTTTGTTTTTTAATAAAGATACTCTGTAAAATGCAAGGCTGTGTCTTAGTAAGCTTTGGTCAGGGATGCCAGTCTTCAGATGTTAGGGATGACAGAGTTGTTGAATTGACCTCCAGATGGACATAGGCAGAGAGCTGTTAACTCGTGTTCAGGTTCAGGAGATGATGGAGTGAGGCTGGAAAAGCCGTCTTAATGGCTGTCATTGGCTTGTAGCTTGAGTTCCTTTTTCTTCTTCATTTAAGAAATAGTAGTTTTCATGTTGCTTTTTCTGAAATACAGGCTGGTCTATAGGACACACACACATACACAGACACACACAGACACACACAACACACACACACACACACACACACACACACACACACACACACACACACACACACACACACACACACACACACTGTGCCACTTGACTCCAGATACACAATTGTATCTCATTATCATATATTCACAACTGTAACACTTAATTTAATTGTATGGAAATGTAGTATTTTAGACTAAGATACATTGTTATTGTGATAATGCGATACTTCAAACTTGAATGGATATGACTGTAGTATTTTAACTGCCGACTATAATATTATATCATTATGCAGCATTCTAAATTTGACTATGACAATAACATGTAGTATTGTAAATGTAGAAACATGCCCCCCAGTAAATCTTGTGTAACCGGGAAGCCAGACAGGGATCAGACTGCATGCTTACTCAGTGTAGACTGTTGTGTTCATTTTCTCTGCTGCCTTCTGTCACTTCACAGTGCAGGGACTAGTCCTTTCTGCCAAGCTTTGCTCAGTATTTCATTAAAAGATTTGTGACTGGCTTTTCTCTAGGTCATTACACATCTCCCAGTTTTCCTGACACATTTCCCAGTCTGCTTTAATTAAGTCATATGTAGTTCCCAGTGTTCTCTAAGTCATTACACTTTCCCAGTTTTCTGAAAGTCAGCAGATGCTTGACAAGGTTTAGTGTTTGTTTACTGTGACATTTGTGAGGAAGTTTCAGTGGATACATGTCATTGGATATTTCTTTCATTTGGTTTCTGATCTGATAAGCTTTCTTCTGTATCATCGTCTTGTTTTATCCACGTATCAGTCTGAAGAGAATGTCAACACATGGATTTCAATAGTCATGTCTGTGTAAACTTACCAGTTTATAAACCTCTCCCCCACCCCCACCCCCAAACACCCTTACCATGTAAACACACACGCATGTATACATACGCATATATATGCATATATAAACACATATGGTGGGAATTATGGATGGGGAAGACATTAGGAGAGAGATAAAGATGACTAAATTTTATTTATTGGTGGTAAAAGATCAGGCAGAGTGATGTTATATAAAAAAAAAAATCCTACCCTCAAAGAGAGAGAGAGAGATCAACCTTAGGATTACATTTTTTTTTCCTTTGCTAGACTTCAAAATTCATGTTCAGAACCCAGTGTTGAAGAGACACATTTGTCAGCAGTGAACCCTCTGTGGTAAGCCACACTCCCTTGCACCCAAAAGCAACTCATGATTCAATTCTTTCGGGGTTATTAAATGGGGATTCATAAAACCTTCACTCAAGGCATGAAAGTCCTTTTCAGAACACACACACACATCCACACACATTCACACAGACACAAACATATGCACGCATGCATGCATGCACACATACCCACCTATCCCCACCCTCACACCACCACCTACTCACCCCATGATGAGGGCACGCCCCACAGTAGTGATGTGGGTGGCTGAAAAGTCCGAGCTGAAAAGCTCGTCCTCTTCCCATATGTAATGGTCAGAAACGTCAAGCAAGAGCACTAAAAGAGAGCAAGTACCATACGCCTACCAACTCTCAGGCTCGAGAAAGCTCCTGTCGTGCTCTTAAGAAAATGGCGCCTGGCCAGAGGCTCCAGGGAAAGTGTTTGGGGTCGTGTTCGTGTACACACAAACATGTACAAGCATGAGCATACACACACTACCCGAATGTACGCGCACGCACACACACACACACAGAAACTTTAGGGGAGGTGGGGGGATGGACTTGCGATGCCTTGAGGGATGGTTTGTGGTCCTTGTTTGATAGTTCTGAGGGGTGATCCTGTGGTGCTGGAGGGTCTTTGGAGGTGGGGGTTTATCACTGGGGTTGTGGTTTGGTCAGCAATATGCTTTGAACATAAGCATGCATTTTTTTTCAGGTAAAATTGTGTATTTGCAGGAAAACATTGGATGAGACTTTCATTTATTGCCAAGAACATTTGTGCATACTGCAACGAAGTCTTGCACACTCGTGTGCACATATGTATTCACACACACACACACACACACACACACACACACACACACACACACACACACACACGCACACTCACAGACACACACACACACACGCCTATGAGCATCTCAACTGGCATACACTGCCAGGTAGAAAACACTGTCTTTCTTGTCAGCTGCATGTCCTCTATACATGTTCCAGTTCAGCCTGCTGTAGAAGATGTATGCAGAATTAATATGTTCCTCAGGACAGAGTCAGTCATCTGCAAGCTGGATTTTGTCCTTGTTGGCTTTGATTTTTGTCTCCTTGTTGGCTTTGATTTTCTCTTTGTTGGCTTTGATTTTCTCCTTGTTGGCTTTGATTTTTCTCTGTTTTTGTTGGCTTTGATTTTCTCTTTGTTGGCTTTGATTTTCTCCTTGTTGGCTTCTTCATTAAGGGATTGATTTCCTGATCAGAGTTGGAAATCATGCCTACACTTGTTCACTCCAGGCCCTTTCTCTATTTTTCTAGTGATAATCACCTAGTGACAACTGTCATCATCTGTCAGTGGGAAGTTTGCAAGCTAAAGTGGTCTTCCTGATTTTCTTCAGCTGCTTCATTTTCTTTGTCCATTAAAAAGTATGTAGTCTCAGCCATGCTTGGCCTCCCCATCATTGCACAAGATTCCCCTGACAAAGCCAAACTAGATAATCCTTTAACCAATGTCAGTTTTCCTTCTTCCAGATAAGCTGGCCACAGTCTAAAACATGTTGATAAAAGTTGTATATCATAATGAAATATAATGGACTAGCTCCCCTTGTCATCAAAATCATCTGTCTTCAAGAAAATGTCTGTTTGAAAAGGTAATTGAAACCTAAACACATTTGACTGCAAAGAGTGAAGAAGAGAAAAAAACAAACTCTGTTTGACATGTGACGTCAAAGATGTGGCTGAATTTGGTCTTTGTTCCCCCAAAGTCACAGCCCTACTGCCTGACTGACTGGTTTAATAGTGATACTACACACAGTGGACATGAAGCTGTACCTGCAGTGACTGACTAGGATTGGTAGCATGACTAGCTACATGATTCTGCAGTGGTGTGAACAGAGGCACATGACTATGTAGCACTGTAGAAATTGAAACAGGGCTGTGTAGCACTCAGGAGGTTTCTACTCTATTCTTTTTTCATACCTTTCTAAAGCTGCTCTCTTTTTCTCTGAATACTATGAAGAATATAATTATTCATTGGTCATTGTTGGATCACAGCTGTCAGTTTGCCTCACTTTCAGCTCATCTTAGCTGCTAATTAATCTATCCCTGTCTAGGTGGGGGCGAGCTGGTGCTATTTATAGCAGGAACCCACCACACTTGGATGTGGTCAAAGGAAAGGCGCGCTAAATTTAGCATTCTTGACTGAGTGAAGTTGGATTTGTGTGCTGTGGGATTCAGTCTGTTTCGCCTTATGCTCTCTTTTTCTTTTGCCTTACCCATGTGTTTGATAAAGTTATTTTGTTGAAGATGGGAATGTTTAGAATAGATGTGAGTTATCAGACAGTTGTCGGTGGTAGGTGACCTCAGGGTCAGATGGTGCACACTGTGGCTTGGTATGGTCCTGTGTTCCCGTCAGCATGGAGGACCTCACAGAAAGCTGACCAGGAGTCAAAACAAGTAGATGATAAAGAGTGTTCAGAATCAGGAAAATATTCAACAACATACCAGTACATGATAGAGAGTGTTTACAAATGTGAATACATTCATCAACATACCTGTAGATAGTAAACAATCGGAAATGTGGAAACATTCAAAGACATACTTGTGGATTTTTGGGGGGTGGGGGGTTGTTATCACCTGATTATTTCAGGCTAAAAATTCCTGAAGAGGGTTGGTAGCTGGTGAAATGACCTGTAGACACAGCTGGGAAAGGTGACATTTCAAGGAGACCAAGTCTCTGTGACTTGTCAAAAATTGTATTCATTTTATAACTGTCAGTGTTTTATCTCCCCCTCCCCCCCCCCCTCCCTCACTGTGTTTTACAGGTTTGGGTTCTAAAATCTAACACTTTTCCAGGCCTGATAACTCTTTCATCTATAAGAAGCCAGGTTGGATCAACTCTGCAGATATCTCTTACTTCCTTTGAATACTCTGGGCATTATAGACACAAGCTTCATTCCTCATAGCCATATCTACCCTTCAGTTTCATGCTATTTTCTTCTTGATCCAGACTAATTTTCCAAAATGTTTTTTTTTTTTTTATAACCAAGCTAAGAGAAAATTTACCTGTATAAATTTATTTCGCTTTAGATTTCCTTTAGTGCTGTATTCTGTCTTCCTAAAGCGGGAGTGTGGGTGCATTGAAGACAGGGCCAAAGACATGAGTAAGCCTTTAGTGCCTGCAAGGTGAGTGAGGCACTGCAGGTCTGCTGTGAATGGAGGGGCTGAGTGGGGGTGCTGGCAGAAATAGAAAGCCTGGGTACAGGGAAGTCCTAGCTAGTGTCTGTGTTCCTTTGTGTTTGTAGTGATACAAGTTGTTGGTACAGGGAAGTCCTAGCTAGTGTCTGTGTTCCTTTGTGTTTGTAGTGATACAAGTTGTTGGTACAGGGAAGTCCTGGTTAGTGTCCATGTTCCTTTGTGTTTGTAGTGATACAAGTTGTTGGTACAAGGAAGTCTTAGTGTCCATGTTCCTTTGTGTTTGTAGTGATACAAGTTGTTGGTACAGGGAAGTCCTAGTCATGTCCATGTTCCTTTGTGTTTGTAGTGATACAAGTTGTTGGTACAGGGAAGTCTTAGTCAATGTCCATGTTCCTTTGTGTTTGTAGTGATACAGATGGCCAGCTCTCTAGAGTAATTCTTCTGTTTGTTGGGTTGTCAAATGGGAATCTTTCCAGATTTCCCCCCTCTCTTTTTGTGGTAGACATGTTGCTTTGAAAGGTTGACTGTCATCCCATTGTATGGGAGCGTTGATTGTTTGTGTCGTCCTGACTATTCTCCACATTTCCTGTCTGTTTAAGAATTGTCACTCCATTTGTTGGCTTCATATGGCAAACATCCTCTCAGCTTTGAAAGTTAGACTGTCAGAGTTTAGCATGTTTCTGCTCCAGTTTCTGTGAAAGTTTTCTTTTTTGTGCTTCTGTTGGGAAATCTCTTCTGTAGGGACTGCAGTCTTCACGTGGTTGTGTTTCTGCAAGGTTTTCACAGCACTCCTTTTTCCAGCACTGTCTGTGACTGACAGTACTAAGGACAGGTCTGCAGTGTGTCTGTGGCTCTCCAGTTCTTCTGAGTTTCTCTCCTTTCTTTCTGCCATCCTGTCTAACCCCACCCCTGTCCTTTGTGTGTTGGTTGTGACATTTAAGAAAACATGGATACAGTCTTAGAGTGGAGTGGAAAAGTGACAGCAAGTGTGTGTGTGTGTGTGTGTGTGTGTGTGTGTGTGTGTGTGTGTGTGTGTGTGTGTGTTTAGAGCAGTATTTGAAGTGGTGGTAGTAATAGTGGTAGCTGTAGCATTAGTAATGGGAGTAAAATATCATAATAACAAAAGTAGTAATGGTAGTATTCCATCTAATGTCTGTCTACATCAGTGATACCAGATGTGCAAGAGTTAAAGAGAGAGACAGAGATAGAGAGTGTGTG